>CAUDMG010002880.1:0-180000 GCA_958450375.1 Homarus gammarus | reverse complement strand
AATAAACAATAATGGTCCAAGTACTGAGCCTTGGGGAACTCCACTTGTGACGTTGCTCCAATGGGACTTAGTGCCGTTAATGCTCACTCGCTGTTTCCTGTCCTGTAACCACGCCCTAATCCATTTAAGGATGTCACCTTTGATGCCATGAGCTTCTACCTTTCTAATTAGTCTTTCGTGGGGTACTCTGTCGAAGGCTTTGCTAAAGTCGAGATATACCACATCATAATTGTGCCCCTCGTCCACTGATTCGAAAACTGATGAAAAGAATGTTAATAGATTAGTTAGGCAAGAACGTCCGCTTGTGAAGCCATGCTGGGAATCATTGATCAATCTGTGCTTCTCCAGGTGATTTCGAATAGAGTTTGAAATGATTGCTTCCAGTAATTTGCCTACTATTGATGTTAGACTGATTGGGCGGTAGTTAGAGGATAGTGATCTATCCCCCTTCTTGAAGATCGGTATTACATTCGCTATCCTCCAGGATTCTGGTACTACACCTGTTTTTAAGGACATGTTAAACAACTTTGCTAAGGGCATACTAAGCTCTTCCTTACATTCCTTTAATACTCTGGCAAATATCTCATCGGGACCAGGTGACTTATTAGGCTTTAGTTTGTCTATTTGCTTACTAACATCGTTACTAGTCACTACTATCTCACTTAATTTGTTTTCTTCACTATCTCTGAATAGAGTCGGTGCCTCGGGTATCATGTTTAAATTTTCGCTGGTGAAAACTGTTGAAAAATATTTATTCAAATTATTGCTCATTTCTCCGTCGTTATCAGTGAGCTCGCCGGAGTCTGACCGTATTGGTCCAATCTTTTCTCGTGTTTTAGTTTGGTACATTTGGTAGAATCCTTTGGGGTTTGTCTTTGCCTCCCTTGCTATCCTTACCTCATTATTCCTCTTTGCTTTCCTTATCTCGGTTTTAACCCTACTCGCCAATACCCTATAATAGTCCCGGAGGTGAATTTCGCCACGATTTATCCTTCTACCTATAGCCTTCCTTTGGCCAATGATGTTCTTTAAATAATTATTTATCCATTTAGGGTCATTGTTGTTTGATCTGAGTTTTTTGTATGGTATGTTCTGCCTTTGTGCATTAAGTAACTCACTATTTAAATTGTCGTGGAACTCGGCAATCTCAGATCTCGTTATCAGGTCGGTGTCATCTGTCAGGTTCACGGCCAAGCGCGACACCCCCTCTCTCAGCTGCCTCTTTAAACTGTCAAAGTTTGCCCTTCTGAAATCTGGTACTTTAGTGGAATTTTCCTTACGTCTGCCCTGAAAATCTAACTGGAATCGAATTTCTTTGTGATCGCTGTTTGCAAGTTCGTTCCCTACCTCGACATTGCTAATGAGGTTTTCTCTGTTTGACAAAACTAAATCCAATATATTATTACCCCGTGTGGGTTCGGTTATATGTTGACTTAGGAAACAGTCCTGGATCGTCTCGAGAAAATCCTCTGATTCTGAGTTACCCGTAAGGTCGGTCCAATCTATTTGGCCAAGGTTAAAGTCGCCTACTATACAGACTTTGTTGTGTATGGAAGCCCTGCGCATTTCATCCCAGATAAGTCGCTCATTGACGCTGTCAAGATTGGGGGGTCTATATATTACTCCTGTGATTAATTTTTCCCGACCGTCGCTTAATTCTATCCAAATTGTTTCTGTATTCCTCTCAGTTTTTATTTCCTTATTTATTTCACACTTCAGATTATCCCTAACATAGATTGCTACTCCGCCTCCTTTCCTGGTCTGCCTATCGGTATGGAACAGTTTGTAACCCGCAATTTGGTATTCGACTGGTAATTCACGTGTGTCTAGGTTGATCCATGTTTCAGTGAATGCAATTATATCGATTTCTTCGGTACATACCAAGGCCCTAATATCATCCATTTTGTTTCTCATACTTCTACTGTTCGCGTAATATACATTTAAGTTAGTCGTGTTCTGAGTCCTTCCCTTACCGCGTTTAGTTTTAAACTCCCTGTCTAATTTAGTTATGTCATCATTCCTAACACTATTTCCCTGTAATCTTTCGCCTTGTTTACCCGCTCCCACTGCAGTCTCCTCCACCCCCGTGCCCCTATGTTCTCTTAGCAGTTTAAAGACTTCGATATCTTTTGAACTGCCCCCTCTAGAGCCCCAGCCAGGGTTGCTACTCCATCCCTAGACAGGTGCACCCCATCCCTAGCATAAAGGTCCCTTCTGCCATAGAAGTTGTCCCAGTTGTCAATGAATGGGACTGATATTGACTTGCAATATCTGTCAAGACGGTCGTTAACACCAACTGCCCTTGACAACCATTCACTGCCAACTCTCCTTCTAGGCAGGACACCGCATATGATAGGGATCCCTCCCTTAGTCCTAATACGATCTATGGCTGCCTTGAACTTATCAAGAAGCTCCTCGCTCCTACACCGGCCAATATCATTGCCTCCTGCACTGAGGCAGATAATGGGTTTGTTCCCATTACCAGACAAGATATTGTCCATCCTGTCAATTATATCCCCCACCCCAGCTCCTGGCAAACACACCCTCATCCTATTTTTGTTTTTACCACAAAAGGCCCCGTCCATGTACCTTACCTGTGAGTCACCAACAATTAAAGTTTTTATTCCTTCCTTGTCATCCCTGTCCCTGACTGTACTAACGTCCAATTCGTCTATCAAGGGACTGAACGGGTTGGTACACTTAGCTGTTGTTGTCGTTGTTGTCGTATCCTTGGTGTGCTTCTTCACCAACAGCTTTGTCTTCCCACTACTCACAATTTTCCACTCGCTTGATTTTTCGTCAGCCACTGGCTTTACTCGTCCAGCCTCTCCTTTTAACATCGCCAGCTCTTTTAATTTCCAGTTCTCCAACTTGGCCCTCTCAATTTCTAACTTGGCATCGCCAATTCTTCAGTGGACCACTCCAGTTTGGTCAACAAACTCTCATACCCAAGACCGCACATAGCACTGGCCATATCTGATAATTATCCTTCCGGAGCTAACCCTGCCGTGACCTTTCCCCTAGTGAGGTCAGAACACAACTGAGTGAGGTCAGAACACAACTGAGTGAGTTGGACCCATGAATATGTGAGTGTGTGTGTGTGTGTGTGTGTGTGTGTGTGTGTGTGTGTGTGTGTGTGTGTAATAATAATTGACGGTTTATTGAAAAAGTTCTGCAGCCCGAAGGCTGAAAATATTCATTGGAAATAAATGACTTATTACATACATTGGTGGTTTAACAAAAGCCTTCATTAGAGAAAGGTAAAGGAACATACAGTGAACATACAGATTAATGTAGGTGTTGAACAGCACAAACGTAATGTAGTAACTCCCTCCCAGATGGTGTTATGAGGGGCCTCACGTGGTGTAGTAACTCCCTCCCAGATGGTGTTAGGAGGGACCTCACGTGGTGTAGTAGTTCCCTCACAGATGGTGTTATGAGGGGCCTCACGTGGTGTAGTAATTCCCTCACAGATGGTGTTGTGAGGGGCCTCACGTGGTGTAGTAATTCCCTCACAGATGGTGTTATGAGGGGCCTCACGTGGTGTAGTAATTCCCTCACAGATGGTGTTATGAGGGGCCTCACGTGGTGTAGTAATTCCCTCACAGATGGTGTTATGAGGGGCCTCACGTGGTGTAGAAATTCCCTCACAGATGGTGTTATGGGGGGCCTCACGTGGTGTAGTAATTCCCTCACAGATGGTGTTATGAGGGGCCTCATGTGGTGTAGTAATTCCCTCACAGATGGTGTTATGAGGGGTCTCACGTGGTGTAGTAATTCCCTCACAGATGGTGTTATGAGGGGCCTCACGTGGTGTAGTAATTCCCTCACAGATGGTGTTATGAGGGGCCTCACGTGGTGTAGTAATTCCCTCACAGGTGGTGTTATGAGGGGCCTCACGTGGTGTAGCAACTCCTTCACATATGGTGTTATGAGGGGCCTCATGTGGTGTAGTAATTCCCTCACAGATGGTGTTCTATGAGTGAGGTGTGGTTCCAGGCCTTCCTATCGTAGACGGATTAACACATCGCTGGTTGTTGGGTCTCACGGGCCGTTTTCACTGGGTACCTGGGACCTCACTGTGTGAAGGTCAACTTGGGTACCACTGTTACTGTTGAGTTGTGTGAGTGTGTGTGTGTGTGTGTGTGTGGCTTCATAAGATTATAGGTGTAGTTGGACCCATGAATATGTGAGTATGTGTGTGTGTGTGTGTGTGTGTGTGTGGGGGGGGGGGGGGGGGGCTTCATAAGATTATAAGTGTAGTTGGACCCATGAATATGTGAGTGTGTGTGTGTGTGTGTGTGTGTGTGTGTGTGTGTGTGTGTGTGTGTGTGTGTGTGTGTGGCTTCATAAGATTACACTGGTCTACAAAAAAATATTTTTTTTTCTGGCATAAAACCTTTTAACTGTTTTTTACTAACTTTAAGGTGCTGAATCCAAATCTGATCTCAGATTTGCTCCATCACGTAACGTGCCAGAATTTACTGAGCTACCAGAGATTGAGGATATAGACCGGAATTCACCTGTTTCTACTGATGAAGATGAAGAGACTGATCTTTTCAAGCCATCTGGTGAAGATTGTGCAAAGCCAACGTTGTTTACTCAGTCAGGATTGACTTATCTGGTCAGAGATCTAAATTTGCCAAAACAGTCTGCTGAATTGTTAGCTTCCAGGCTTCAAGAGAAACGACTCTTAAAACCTGGCACGAGTGTCTCCTTTTATCGCAACAGAGAAGAGCAACTGCGGAAGTACTTTCATTCATATGACCAGCTTGTTTTTTGTAATGATGTAGAAGGACTTCTTCTCTCCATGGGACTACCAGCATATGATAGTAAGGATTGGAGACTTTTTATTGACAGTTCTAAAAGGAGTTTGAAATGTGTTCTTCTTCATAACGGAAACAAGTATGGTTCAATTCCAATCGGACATTCTGTACAAATTAAAGAAGAGTATGAAAACATTAAGACTGTTCTAGAGAGGTTGCAATACCATGCTCATGAATGGTTAATTTGTGTGGACTTGAAAATGGTAAACTTTCTATTGGGCCAGCAAGGAGGGTACTCAAAATACCCCTGTTTTCTGTGCTACTGGGACAGCAGGGCTACAGCAGACCATTGGGTGAAAAAGAATTGGCCACCAAGACATAGTTTGACGCCTGGTGACAAGAATATCATTAACGATCCTCTGGTTGACGGGAAAAACATTGTCCTTCCTCCTCTGCACATAAAACTTGGTATCATGAAGCAATTCGTCAAGGCTCTTGATCATAGTGGAGAGTGTTTCAGATATATAGGCTCAACCTTTCCAAGTCTTAACGACGAGAAGAAAAAGGCAGGGCTTTTTGATGGACCTCAAATAAGAACACTACTCAGAGATCCACACTTCCTTGCAACAATGACTGAGGCACAGGCAAGAACTTGGAATGCTTTCTCTAATGTGGTGCGGAACTTCTTAGGGAACAAGAAAGCGGACAACTATCAAGAAATTGTGGAAGAGCTGCTCTTGAGTTTACAAGCACTTGGATGCAGAATGAGTATCAAGGTTCACTACTTACACAGTCACTTGAACGAGTTTCCAGAAAATCTGGGAGAACTGAGCGAGGAGCAAGGGGAGCGCTTTCATCAAGACATTAAAGTAATGGAAGAACGTTACCAAGGTCGATGGGACTCGAACATGATGGCGGACTACTGCTGGAGTTTGATGA
This sequence comes from Homarus gammarus, assembly GCA_958450375.1. Lineage (NCBI taxonomy): Eukaryota > Metazoa > Arthropoda > Malacostraca > Decapoda > Nephropidae > Homarus > Homarus gammarus. The sequence continues at coordinate 174,295 of CAUDMG010002880.1, read as the reverse complement.
GAGACATTCCAGAAGCTGTACATAAGAGATCGGCCAAAAAGAGGAAGTTTATGTAACTGTAACTTGATCTTAATACTTGCACTATTTCTACCGTACATTAATTGTTTTTTTTCACCCTTCAATGTTACATTTAAATATTATATGTGCATTAACTTTCCAATTTGATATTACCAATTTTTGGTTATAGAAAAATACAAATTATAATGCTGAAAAAATTTATGTATACATGTTTAAACCGTCAATTTTGATCCAAAAGTTTACGTTTCCCAGCAAAAGTGCAATATGGTATATCTCAAAAACCTGATGTGATAGACAAAAACCAAAGTCATATTTGGATTCTGCACCTCAAATTTACTTAAAATCCGTTTAAAAACCTTGTGCCAGAAAAATTGTGTTGCCCGGTGTTATAGGTGTAGTTGGACCCATGAATATGTGAGTATGTAACAATAATAATAATAATAATAATTGACGGTTTATTGAAAAAGTTCTGCAGCCCGAAGGCTGAAAATATACATTGGACATAAATGTCTTATTACATACATTGGTGGTTTAACAAAAGCTTTCGTTAGAGAAAGGTAAAGGAACATACAGTGAACATACAGATTAATGTAGGTGTTGAACAGCAAAAACGTAGTGTAGTAACTCCCTCCCAGATGGTGTTATGAAGGGCCTCACGTGGTGTAGTAACTCCCTCCCAGATGGTGTTAGGAGGGACCTCACGTGGTGTAGTAGTTCCCTCACAGATGGTGTTATGAGGGGCCTCACGTGGTGTAGTAATTCCCTCACAGATGGTGTTATGAGGGGCCTCACGTGGTGTAGTAATTCCCTCACAGATGGTGTTATGAGGGGCCTCACGTGGTGTAGTAATTCCCTTACAGATGGTGTTATGAGGGGCCTCACGTGGTGTAGTAATTCCCTCACAGATGGTGTTATGAGGGGCCTCACGTGGTGTAGTAATTCCCTCACAGATGGTGTTATGAGGGGCCTCACGTGGCGTAGTAATTCCCTCACAGATGGTGTTATGAGGGGCCTCACGTGGTGTAGTAACTCCTTCACATATGGTGTTATGAGGGGCCTCACGTGGTGTAGTAATTCCCTCACAGATGGTGTTATATGAGTGAGGTGTGGTTCCAGGCCTTCCTATTGTAGACGGATTAACACATCGCTGGTTGTTGGGTCTCACGGGCCGTTATCACTGGGTACCTGGGACCTCACTGTGTGAAGGTCAACTTGGGTACCACTGCTACTGTTGAGTTGTTCTCACTGACTTAAGCACTGTTCACCACTGTTCACCTCTGTTTAACACTGGTTCCATTCCTTTCCTAAATGAAATAGTAACTTCTGGCGAGAACATGTTGATATTCCGGTGGGGAGGAGGGTTCAGGGGAGGGAGTTGGTATGGGCCAACATAACAGTTGACCTGGCTGCTCTGAGAGGAGCGCCAGGTACGTCTTGACCCTTCGGTGGTCAAGGATGTAGTGTGTGTGTGTGTGTGTGTGTGTGTGTGTGTGTGTGGCTTCATAAGATTATAGGTGTAGTTGGACCCATGAATATGTAAGTATGTGTGTGTGTGTGTAATAATAATAATAATAATTAACGGTTTATTGAAAAAGTTTGCAGCCCGAAGGCTGAAAATATACATTGGACATAAATGACTTATTACATACATTGGTGGTTTAACAAAAGCCTTCATTAGAGAAAGGTGAAGGAACATACAGTGAACATACAGATTAATGTTTTCACACGTAGATCATGTGAGCTGAGGTGTTGAACAGCAGACACGTAGTGTAGTAACTCCCTCTCAGATGGCGTTATAAGAACATAAGACCATAAGAAAGTGGGATACTGCAGGAGGCCGACTGGCCCATACAGAGCAGATCCCTTTCACACCCATCCCAGCACTTCCATGTGCCTATCCAACTTCATCTTGAAGCTCCCTAGCGTCCCCGATCCTACTATAGCACTCGGTAGCCTATTCCACATATCCACAACTCTATTACCAAACCAGTGCTTGCCTATATCCTTTCTGAATCGGAATTTTTCTAATTTAAAGCTATTTGTTCTAGTTATTTCGTTATTACTGAGCTTCAGAACATCTTCCATTTTACCCTTGTTAATCCCACTTACCCACTTGAACACCTCTATCATATCTCCCCTAACTCTACGCCTCTCTAATGAATGCAAGCCTAAGCTTTTCAGTCTTTCTTCATATGGAAGGTTTCTAATATTATGGATCATTTTTGTCATTCTTCTTTGTACTCTCTCCAAAGAATCTATGTCTATTCTATAATAAGGACACCAGAATTGAACCGCATAATCCATGTGTGGCCTCACTAATGCTAGGTAAAGTTTCAAGTTAACGTCAGCAGTTATGTTACTCACACTCCTAGATATGAACCCAAGAATCCTGTTTGCCTTGTTGCGAACGCTAATACATTGTTTTCTAGGTTTCAAGTCGTTGCTAACAAAGACACCTAGATCTTTTTCACAATCTGAGTTTTCTATTTCCGTGTTACCTAGTTACTTAACGTTTGTATTCGTCTTCCCTATCTGTAGTACCTTGCATTTATCAGTATTAAAATTCATTTGCCAGTCTACTGACCACTCATGTAACGTATCTAGATCTCTTTGAAGGTGTTCAAAGTCACTGTCTGAATTTATCACTCTCCCATTTTGGTATCATCTGCAAATTTACTAATCCTACTAGTTATACCTAAATCAAGATCATTAATGAATATAACAAACAGCAGGGGCCTAATACAGATCCCTGGGGAACTCCGCTTTTGACCGCACCCCAGTCTGACTTAAATCCATTTATGCTGACTCTTTGTTTCCTACCAGTTAACCATGACCTAATCCTTTTTAATAATGATCCACCTATTCCATGTGCTTCTACCTTCTTTATCAATCTCTCATGAGGGACTCTATCGAATGCCTTACTGAAATCTAAATAAGTTATATCATATGACTTATCATTATCTACCGCTTCAAATACTTCTGAGAAAAAGCTAAGCAAATTTGTGAGACAAGAACGTCCCTGGGTGAACCCGTGCTGAGAAGAATGAATTAAGTTGAATGTTTCAAGGTGGCTTCTGATTTTCGTAGCAATAATTGACTCTAGCAACTTGCCTATGATTGACGTGAGACTAATGGGACGGTAATTTGATGCAATTGATTTATCACCTTTTTTGAAAATCGGAACTACATTTGCAAGTTTCCAAGCTTCTGGCACTAGGCCCGATTCTAATGACTTAATAAATAGAACTGCTAATGGATTACTCAACTCATCTCTACATTCTTTTAATATTCTAGCATATACCTCGTCTGGACCAGGCGGTTTATGAGGCTTCAGTTTGTTAATTACTTTAAGCACATCGTTACTAGTAATATTGATATTCATCAACATATTTTCTATACTGTCGTTATATACCTTATGAACTTTTGGAAACTGTGCTAGGTTTTCATTTGTGAATACGGAGCGAAAATGACTTTTTAACGTACTACACATTTCTAACTCATCATCAGTCATTTCTCCTGTTGTAGTTTTAAGGGGACCTATTGTATCTCTAACCTTTGATTTATACAGTTGATAAAAAGCTTTGGGGTTATTTTTCGATTCCTTTGCTTCCTTGATTTCATAATTTCTCTTTGCTTTCCTAATTTCTGTTTTTACCTGTCTTGTTAGGTTCTGATAGTATCCAAGTAAGTGATTTTCGCCTTTCTTAACTTTTCTATATACTCCTTTCTTTTTCCCTAGAAGATCTAAGAGTCTATTATTCATCCATTTTGGTTTGTTCTGTATCGATCTGAATTTTCCTTTAGGGATGTGTTTATTTTGAGGATTATGGATTGTCGCAATAAATTGTTCATAAGTAGCTGCTAAATTAAATTCGGGGTTCTCCCATCCTAAGTTGACAGTTTCCGGAGGTGTGGGGGGGATTAATCTTTTGACCATAGGGTCATCCCTTAGGTCTCTCCTTAAGCTACCGTAATTAGCCTTCCTAAAATCCGGGATCAAGGCCGAATTTTCCTTCTTCCTGCCATTCCATATTATGTTAAAATATATGGCTTTATGATCACTGTTAGTAAAGAGAACATAGATATAATTGCAATAACGGAAACATGGATGAATTCAAACAGCAAACATTTTTTAGCAGAATTTCATATTCCAGGATATAACCTATTTAAATTTGACAGAGTAGGAAGGAGAGGTGGCGGTGTAGCAATGTATATCAGGGTGTCATTAAAAAGCTGCAATAAACCAAACATTAAAACAAATAGCGACAATGAAAGTATTTGGGTAGAGATTGGTGAGGGTAATGAGTCCGTAGTCATTGGTGTTATATATAGACCACCTAATTTGAATAGGAACGATGGTAAATTGCTATGGGAGGAAATAAAGAAGGCATCTGATAGAAACAATGTATGTATTCTAGGCGATTTCAACTTTTCAGGCTTAGATTGGAAAAATCAACTTAGCGATAATGAATCTGAAGATTTTCTAGAAGTAGTACAAGATAGTTTTTTATATCAATTCATAAACTCGCCCACTAGAGGAAATAATATCCTCGATTTAGTTCTCAGTAATAATGAAAATCTAGTAAAAGATGTTGGGATTGGAGACGAACTAGGAAACAGTGATCATAAAGCCATATATTTTAACATAATATGGAATGGCAGGAAGAAGGAAAATTCGGCCTTGATCCCGGATTTTAGGAAGGCTAATTACGGTAGCTTAAGGAGAGACCTAAGGGATGACCCTATAGTCAAAAGATTAATCCCCCCCACACCTCCGGAAACTGTCAACTTAGGACGGGAGAACCCCGAATTTAATTTAGCAGCTACATATGAACAATTTATTGCAACAATCCATAATGCTCAAAATAAACACATCCCTAAAAGAAAATTCAGATCGATACGGAACCAACCAAAATGGATGAATAATAGACTCTTAGATCTTTTAGGGAAAAAGAAAGGAGTATATAGAAAAGTTAAGAAAGGCGAAAATCACTTACTTGGTTACTATCAGAACCTAACAAGACAGGTAAAAACAGAAATTAGGAAAGCAAAGAGAAATTATGAAATCAAGGTAGCAAACGAATCGAAAAATAACCCCAAAGCATTTTATCAACTGTATAAATCAAAGGTTAGAGATACAATAGGTCCCCTTAAAACTACGACAGGAGAAATGACTGATGATGAGTTAGAAATGTGTAGTACATTAAATAGTCATTTTTGCTCCGTATTCACAAATGAAAACCTAGCACAGTTTCCAGAAGTTCATAAGGTATATAACGACAGTATAGAAAATATGTTGATGAATATCAATATTACGAGTAACGATGTGCTTAAAGTAATTAACAAACTGAAGCCTCATAAATCGCCTGGTCCAGACGAGGTATATGCTAGAATATTAAAAGAATGTAGAGATGAGTTGAGTAATCCATTAGCAGTTTTATTTAATAAGTCATTAGAATCGGGCCTAGTGCCAGAAGCTTGGAAACTTGCAAATGTAGTTCCGATTTTCAAAAAAGGTGATAAATCAATTGCATCAAATTACCGTCCCATTAGCCTCACATCAATCTTAGGGAAGTTGCTAGAGTCAATTATTGCTACGAAAATCAGAAGCCACCTTGAAACATTCAACTTAATTCATTCTTCTCAGCACGGGTTCACCCAGGGACGTTCTTGTCTCACAAATTTGCTTAGCTTTTTCTCAGAAGTATATGAAGCGGTAGATAATGATAAGTCATATGATATAATTTATTTAGATTTCAGTAAAGCATTCGATAGAGTCCTTTATGAGTGATTGATAAGGAAGGTAGAAGAAGCACATGGAATAGGTGGACCATTATTAAAATGGATTAGGTCATGGTTAACTGGTAGGAAACAAAGAGTCAGCATAAATGGATTTAAGGCAGACTGGGGTGCGGTCAAAAGCAGAGTTCCCCAGGGATCTGTATTGGGCCCTCTGCTGTTTGTTATATTCATTAATGATCTTGATTTACGTATAACTAGTAGGATTAGTAAATTTGCAGATGATACCAAAATGGGGAGAGTGATAAATTCAGACAGTGACTTTGAACACCTTCAAAGAGATCTAGATACCTTACATGAGTGGTCAGTAGACTGGCAAATGAATTTTAATACTGATAAATGCAAGGTACTACAGATAGGGAAGACGAATACAAACGTTAAGTATAAACTAGGTAACACGGAAATAGAAAACTCAGATTGTGAAAAAGATCTAGGTGTATTTGTTAGCAACGACTTGAAACCTAGAAAACAATGTATTAGCGTTCGCAACAAGGCAAACAGGATTCTTGGGTTCATATCTAGGAGTGTGAGTAACAGAACTGCTGACGTTATCTTGAAACTTTACCTAGCATTAGTGAGGCCACACATGGATTATGTGGTTCAATTCTGGTGTCCTTATTATAGAATGGACATAGATTCTTTGGAGAGAGTACAAAGAAGAATGACAAAAATGATCCATAATATTAGAAACCTTCCATATGAAGAAAGACTGAAAAGCTTAGGCTTGCATTCATTAGAGAGGTGTAGAGTTAGGGGAGATATGATAGAGGTGTTCAAGTGGGTAAGTGGGATTAACAAGGGTAAAATGGAAGATGTTCTGAAGCTCAGTAATAACGAAATAACTAGAACAAATGGCTTTAAATTAGATAAATTCCGATTCAGAAAGGATATAGGCAAGCACTGGTTTGGTAATAGAGTTGTGGATATGTGGAATAGGCTACCGAGTGCTATAGTAGGATCGGGGACGCTAGGGAGCTTCAAGACGAAGTTGGATAGGCACATGGAAGTGCTGGGATGGGTGTGAAAGGGATCTGCCCTGTATGGGCCAGTCGGCCTCCTGCAGTATCCCACTTTCTTATGTTCTTATGTTCTTAAGGCACACTAAAGAAAGAAGGACAGGTTACTCCAAGAATTCACAACCCAAAGAAGTTAACTATGACAATTGTCTGTACATTTGAACGAATAATGTCTCTTAAGATGTTTATAGACTTATGAGGGGCATCACGTGAGGTACTAGCTCCCTCACAGGTGGTGTTATGAGGGGCTTGACGTGGTGTAGTAATTCCCTCACAGATGGTGTTACGAGGGGCCTGATGATGTAGTAGTTACCTCACAGATGGTGTTATGAGGGGCATCACGTGGTGTAGTAATTCCCTCACAGATGGTGTTATGAGGAACCTCACATGATGCTGTAGCAAGTCATTCACTATGTGGTGTCGTAGCATCATGGGGACACCACGTGGTCAGTTGTCACAGGACTTCACTCACTCAAGTGGGTGAGGTGTGGTCTCAGGCTTCTCTATCGTGGAGTCTCAGGGGAATTATCACTGGGTACCTGGGACCTCACTGTGTGAAGGTTAGCTTGGGTAAGACTCAACTGACGAGTTGTTTTTCACTGACTTAGGCACTGTTCACCACCATTCAAAACTGGTTCCATTCCTTTCCCAAATGAAATAGTAACTTCTGCCGAGAACTTGTTGATATTCCGGTGGGGAGGAGGGTTCAGGGGAGGGAGTTGGTAAGGGCCAACATAATAGTTGAAGTGGCTGCTGCTGAGCAGCGCCAGGTGCGTCTGACCCGTCTTGACCCGTCTGTGGTCAGTGTGTGTGTGTGTGTGAGGTGTGTGTGTGTGTGTGTGTTATAATAATGATAATAATAATAATAATAATAATAAACGGTTTATTGAATACATTGAATACATTTACAGGGCTGTACAGTACATAAATCAGGAGTTGTGTATTATTTTAACAATAGATGGGATGTTGCTGTTCTTATATCTATCGGTGCGGACTCTTATGGGCTGAATTTTGTTGTAGTGTCGGACTGCGCGAGTTGGGTAGGGGGCTGCAGGAGGTGGCGATGGCGAGGGTGGTGCAGTAGTCCACGGCCAAACCTTTCCAGTGCTTGGTGGTGGAGGTCACTGAGGGATGGCATATCCAGGGTGGAGAGGGCGTTGGTGTAGTCGGAGTATTCTGTGCCGAGCATGACTCTGCAGGCCCTTTTCTGTACCTTCTCTAGCTGACGTTGTTGGGTGGAGTTGAGAGAAGACGACCAGGCTGGTGACGCATACGTTAGTGTGTGTGTGTGTGTGTGTGTGTGTGTGTGTGTGTGTGTGTGGCTTCATAAGATTATAGGTGTAGTTGGACCCCATGAATATGTGAGTGTGTGTGTGTGTGTGTGTGTGTGTGTGTGCGTGTGTGTGTGTGTGTTTATGTCAGTGTATATATGTGTGTGTGTGTGTGTGTGTGTGTGTGTTTGTGTGTGTGTGTGTGTGTGTAAGTGTATTTATGTGTGTGTGTGCATGTTAGTGTATATGTGTGTTATAATGGTCAGCATGCTGGCCTCGCAAGCGAGTGGACCCGGGCTCGATCCCCGGGCAGGGTGAAACTATGGGCAGGTTTCTTTACGCCATTTGCCTCTGTCTACCTAGCAGTAATTGGGAACCTGGATATTAATCGATTTGCGGATCGTATTCGGGGTAAAGGTTAGCCAGTGCAGTTGGCGAGTTGTCCGGTCTTCTCGGACTATTCCTTGACACTGGGTCATGCAGCTCGTTAATGAGAATATTTTCTTAATTTTCGTCGATGATGTTAAGTGGTTGATCTTGTAACCGGAGTGTTATGATTGGTAGGTGTGTGTGTGTGTATGTGAAAGTGAGGATAATAAGAGATAAAGTGAAAATGAGAATAATGTGAGAGAAAGTGAGGATAATGAGTGAAGGTGACAAAGGGGGCCGCCGGGGGCCTCTCTTGATAGACTTAAATGAACAGTCATCCTCTATGGGGGAGAGAGGGGAAAGGAGGGAAGGAAGACGAGTGGTGAGGGAGGGTGATGAGGGAAGGTGAGGGTGATGAGGGGTGAGGGTGATGAGGGCGAGAGTGATGAGGGTGAGGGTGATGAGGGAGGATGATGAGGGAAGGTGAGGGTGATGAGGGTGAGGGTGATGAGGGGGTGAGGGTGATGAGGAGGGTGAGAGTGATGAGTCGGGTGAGGGTGATGAGAGGGTGAGGGTGATGAGGGTGAGGGTGATGAGGGGGGTGAGGGTGATGAGGGTGAGGGCGATGAGGGAGGATAATGAGAGGGGTGAGGATGATGAGGGTGAGGGTGATGAGGGAGGGTGAGGGTGATGAGGGTGAGGGTGATGAGGGTGAGGGCGATGAGGGAGGATAATGAGGGGGTGAGGGTGATGAGGGTGAGGGTGATGAGGGAAGGTGGGGGTGATGAGAGGGGGTGAGAGTGATGAGGGAGGGTGAGGGTGATGAGGGTGACGGTGATGAGGGAGGATAATGAGGGGGGGTGAGGGTGATGAGGGTGAGGGTGATGAGGGAAGGTGAGGGTGATGAGGGGGGGGGTGAGGGTAATGAGGACGTGAGGGTGATGAGGGTGAGGGTGATGAGGGTGAGGGTGATGAGGGAGGATAATGAGGGGGTGAGGGTGATGAGGGTGAGGGTGATGAGGGTGGGGGTGATGAGGGTGAGGGTGAGAATGTTGAGGGAGGATAATGAGGGAAGATGAGGGTGATGAGGGAGGGTGAGGGTGATGAGGGGATGAGGGTGATGAGGGAGGGTGAGGGTGATGAAGGGGGGTAAGGGTGATGAGGGGGGTGAGGGTGATGAGGGAGGGTGAGGGTGATGAGGGAGGATAATGAGGGGGTGAGGGTGATGAGGGGGGTGAGGGTGATGAGGGAGGGTGAGGGTGATGAGGGAGGGTGAGGGTGATGAGGGAGGATAATGAGGGGGGTGAGGGTGATAAGGGGGTGAGGGTGATGAGGGAGGGTGAGGGTGATGAGGGGGGTGAGGGTGATGAGGGGGATGAGGGTGATGAGGGTGATGAGGGGGTGTGGGTGATGAGGGTGAGGGTGATGAGGGTGAGGGTGATGAGGGTGAGGGTGTTGAGGGAGGATAATGAGGGAAGGTGAGGGGGGTGAGGGTGATGAGGGAGGGTGAGGGTGATGAGGGTGAGGGTGTTGAGGGAGGATAATGAGGGAAGGTGAGGGGGTGAGGGTGATGAGGGAGGGTGAGGGTGATTAGGGTGAGGGTGAGGGTGTTGAGGGAGGATAATGAGGGACGGTGAGGGGGTGAGGGTGATGAGGGAGGGTGAGGGTGATGAGGGTGAGGGTGTTGAGGGAGGATAATGAGGGAAGGTGAGGGGGTGAGGGTGATGAGGGAGGAATGAGGGAAGGTGAGGGTGATGAGGGGGGTGAGGGCGATGAGGGGGGTGAGGGTGATGAGGGAGGGTGAGGGTGAGGGTGTTGAGGGAGGAAAATGAGGGAAGGTGAGGGGGGTGAGGGTGATGAGGGAGGATAATGAGGGAATGTGAGGGTGATGAGGGGGTGAGGGTGATGAGGGAGGGTGAGGGTGATGAGGGTGAGGGTGAGGGTGTTGAGGGAGGATAATGAAGGAAGGTGAGGGGGTGAGGGGGGTGAGGGTGATGAGGGAGGGTGAGGGTGATGAGGGGGGTGAGGGTGATGAGGGAGGGTGAGGGTGATGAGGGGGGGTGAGGGTGATGAGGGAGGGTGAGGGTGATGAGGGAGGATAATGAGGGGGGTGAGGGTGATAAGGGGGGGTGAGGGTGATGAGGGAGGGTGAGGGTGATGAGGGGGATGAGGGTGATGAGGGAGGGTGAGGGTGATGAGGGGGTGTGGGTGATGAGGGTGAGGGTGATGAGGGTGATGAGGGTGAGGGTGAGAATGTTGAGGGAGGAAAATGAGGGAAGGTGAGGGGGTGAGGGTGATGAGGGTGAGGGTGTTGAGGGAGGATAATGAGGGAAGGTGAGGGGGTGAGGGTGATGAGGGAGGGTGAGGGTGATGAGGGTGAGGGTGTTGAGGGAGGATAATGAGGGAAGGTGAGGGGGGTGAGGGTGATGAGGGAGGGTGATGAGGGTGAGGGTGTTGAGGGAGGATAATGAGGGAAGGTGAGGGGGTGAGGGTGGGTGAGGGTGATGAGGGAGGGTGATGAGGGTGAGGGTGTTGAGGCAGGATAATGAGGGAAGGTGAGGGGGGGAGGGTGATGAGGGAGGGTGAGGGTGATTAGGGTGAAGGTGTTGAGGGAGGATAATGAGGGAAGGTGAGGGGGTGAGGGTGATGAGGGAGGGTGATGAGGGTGAGGGCGTTGAGGGAGGATAATGAGGGACGGTGAGGGGGTGAGGGTGATGAGGGAGGGTGAGGGTGATGAGGGTGAGGGTGTTGAGGGAGGATAATGAGGGAAGGTGAGGGGGTGAGGGTGATGAGGGAGGGTGAGGGTGATTAGGGTGAGGGTGAGGGTGAGGGTGTTGAGGGAGGATAATGAGGGAAGGTGAGGGTGATGAGGGAGGGTGAGGGTGATGAGGGTGTGGGTGTTGAGGGAGGATAAGGGAAGGTGAGGGGGGTGAGGGGGGTGAGGGTGATGAGGGAGGGTGAGGGTGATGAGGGTGAGGGTGTTGAGGGAGGATAATGAGGGAAGGTGAGGGTGATGAGGGGGTGAGGGCGATGAGGGGGGTGAGGGTGATGAGGGAGGGTGAGGGTGAGGGTGTTGAGGGAGGATAATGAGGGAAGGTGAGGGGGGTGAGGGTGATGAGGGAGGATAATGAGGGAAGGTGAGGGTGATGAGGGAGGGTGAGGGTGATGAGGGTGAGGGTGTTGAGGGAGGATAATGAAGGGAGGTGAGGGGTTGAGGGGGGTGAGGGTGATGAGGGAGGGTGAGGATGATGAGGGTGAGGGTGAGTGTTTTGAGGGAGGATAATGAAGGAAGGTGAGGGGGGTGAGAGCGATGAGGGGGGTGAGGGTGATGAGGGAGGGTGAGGGTGTTGAGGGAGGATAATGAGGGAAGGTGAGGGTGATGAGGGGGATGAGATCGATGAGGGGGGTGAGGGTGATGAGGGAGGGTGAGGGTGAGGGTGTTGAGGGAGGATAATGAGGGAAGGTGAGGGGGGTGAGGGTGATGAGGGAGGATAATGAGGGAAGGTGAGGGTGATGAGGGAGGGTGAGGGTGATGAGGGTGTGGGTGTTGAGGGAGGATAATGAGGGAAGGTGAGGGGGTGAGGGGGGTGAGGGTGATGAGGGAGGGTGAGGGTGATGAGGGTGAGGGTGTTGAGGGAGGATAATGAGGGAAGGTGAGGGTGATGAGGGGGTGAGGGCGATGAGGGGGGTGAGGGTGATGAGGGAGGGTGAGGGTGAGGGTGTTGAGGGAGGATAATGAGGGAAGGTGAGGGGGGTGAGGGTGATGAGGGAGGATAATGAGGGAAGGTGAGGGTGATGAGGGAGGGTGAGGGTGATGAGGGTGAGGGTGTTGAGGGAGGATAATGAAGGGAGGTGAGGGGTTGAGGGGGGTGAGGGTGATGAGGGAGGGTGAGGATGATGAGGGTGAGGGTGAGTGTTTTGAGGGAGGATAATGAGGGAAGGTGAGGGGGGTGAGGGTGATGAGGGAGGATAATGAGGGAAGGTGAGGGTGATGAGGGGGTGAGGGTGATGAGGGATGGTGAGGGTGAGGGTGATGAGGGAGGGTGAGGGTGATGAGAGAGGATAATGAGGGAAGGTGAAGGTGATGCGGGAAGGGGTGATAATAAGTGAAGGTGAGGGTGATGAGGGAGGGTGAGGGTGAGGGTGATGTGGGAGGGGTAAGTGTGAAGAGTAAAGGAGGAGGAGAGGGAGGGAGAGAGATTGGAAGATAGAAGGAGGGAGGGAAGGGAAGAGGGGGAGAGAAGGAGGAGGAAATGAGGGAGAAGGAGGTAGAAGGGGAAAGGAAAGAAGAATGAGAGGACTGGGGAAAGGCTGGGAAGAGAGAGAGAGAGAGAGAGAGAGAGAGAGAGAGAGAGAGAGAGAGAGAGAGTTAATTTCCGTGGTAGAAGTAAACTGACGTCACGAGAGCGGGGAGTGTGACGGAAGCTTGCTTGATAAGATAAGATCTGTTAATTGGTTCACTGGGGTGTTCCTCTACCTGCTGTGGGGGTGGGGGTGTGGGGGAGGTGGAAAAAGAGAGAGGCGGGAGCGGACTGAGAGAGAGGGGAACTACTGTCGACGCGCAAGAATGAGGTATGATTGATGGGGTACATGGGGGGGGGAGGTGTGTGGGGGGGAGGGGGAGGTGTGTAGGTGAGGGGAGGTGTGTAGGGGGGAGGGGGAGGTGTGTAGGTGGGGGGAGGTGTGTAGGTGAGGGGTAGGAGGGGGAGGTGTGTAGGGGGGAGAGGGAGGTGTGTAGGTGGGTGGAGGTGTGTAGGTGAGGGGTAGGAGGGGGAGGTGTGTAGGTGGGGGAGGTGTGTAGGTGGGGGGTAGTGGGGGAGGTGTGTAGGTGGGGGAGGGGGAGGTATGTAGGTGGGGGAGGTGTGTAGGTGAGGGGTAGGAGGGGGAGGTGTGAAGGTGAGGGGTAGGAGGGGGAGGTGTGTAGGTGGGGGAGGGGGAGGTGTGTAGGTGGGGGAGGTGTGTAGGTGAGGGGTAGTGGGGGAGGTGTGAAGGTGAGGGGTAGGAGGGGGAGGTGTGTAGGTGAGGGGTAGGTGAGGGGAGGTGTGTAGGGGGGGGAGGTGTGTAGGTGGGGGAGGTGTGTAGGTGGGGGAGGTGTGTAGGTGGGGGAGGTGTGTGGGTGGGGGAGGGTTAGGTGTGTAGGTGGGGAGGGGGAGGTGTGTAGGTGGGGGAGGTGTGTAGGTGGGGGAGGTGTGTAGGTGGGGGAGGGTTAGGTGTGTAGGTGGGGAGGGGGAGGTGTGTAGGTGGGGAGGGGGAGGTGTGTAGGTGGGGGAGGTGTTTAGGTGGGGGAGGGTTAGGTGTGTAGGTGGGGGAGGGGGAGGTGTGTAGGTGGGGGAGGGGGAGGTGGAGGTGTGTAGCACCATGATGAGACATAAACTGTGGATGTGAATAACCTAAAATTCTTTCCTTAAGACTTTGAGAAAGATCGAAAATTGTAACAAAAAATCTTAAACGTGCCTGATGGTTAAAGCTGTATGACAATTTTACTGAATAATAATTATTATTAATATTTTTTATTGGTGTCAGTCCATATAGCACGCGGACTTCCCTATACAAACAATACCTCACTAGACGGGAATCGAACCCTGGACCTCTGCGTGTGAACAGGGATCACTACCACCGCGCTACAGGGTCAACAAAAGCACTCCTAGGTTTTGTTATATTGCACACAAAGCCTGTTCATAGTGTTTGTTTGACGCTGTAACCGGTGACGACAACCGCCACTACAAAGAATATCAATCCCTGACTCGATCTCAACAGCTTATATACATGAGACTGCGCCTAGGGTACAGGTACCTATGGGAGTACATTGGCAACCCTGAGCCTCGCCGCACTGTTTGTAAACTTTGTGGCCAACCAGACTCTCACACCCTCTCTCACTACATCCTCACTTGCCCTATGACCTCCTCCTATAGGTCCCCAGCCGTTACCAACACCTCTTCCCTCCCAGACCAGATATCCCTCCTCCTAGTCACAGGCCTGGCATTTGACATTATTAGGGACCTGCCACTCTTTGCCATAAACAGATAAAATGTACCGGGAACTTTCTCCCCACACTCTCATCATTCTCTCACTTTATGTAACTTGACAAAACCTATGACCCTTCAGGCTTTTACGCCCTTACTGTACGAATCATAAAGGCAAGTATGAACTTTTCATACTTCCCTGTTGGGCGCTGTAAACGCTTCTGCGCTTCATCTTGCACAGGATGTAAGGGGGTGCCCAATAAACTAGCCCCCTCGGGGGCAAATCTGAATAGTGCTTGTTAGCGCCGTGAACCTCCATATAAATATATATAAATATCACCAAGTTAGTCGATGATGTTATATAAGCCAGGCAGTAATAATTGTCACTTAGTTATATGTTTAAGGTAGTAGAGTGAGCGTGTTAATCAGCACAACACTGACGACATTGTATGATAACTAAAAAAAACCTGTGAGTTGATCAGGTCAAATGTGTTTATTTTAGCATATTTGACCCCTTTCATCCTCCTCTCCGTCCCTTTATTCTGCAAAGGGGCTGGGAGAAGCGGGGGTGGGGGGGAGCAGGGGGTGCTATACTGGAACCGCCATTCCTTTTATCGCTCTCACAGGGACGACACCTAATACAACTAACACCGATCACAAACTTGTACTTCCCAAAATGTGTTGTTTTTACACCGCCCCCGACCTGTACTTCAACATATGAGGCGGTGGGTTGGGGGTGGGGGTTGGGGTTGGACGCTTCAGACCAGGGAGGAGGCGCCATTACGTGGGAGAGGGAGAGAGTTGGGAATATAACTCGATATAGAGACAGATTAATTTATATATAGAAAGAGGTAGAGAGACAGATTGATAAGAGATGAAGAGATAATAGTAGATGGAAATAGAAATCGGTGGATAGAGAGAGATGGACATAGATTCATATACAGAAATACAAGCAGGTTAGAAAAAACACTGAGCTAAATACGTCACACTTATAAGCTGAAGAGTTGATAGATAGAGATTATGATAGAGAAATGAACAGAAGAATTGACATAGAGAGATAGAAAGAGACTCGTTGATCCAGTTTAGTTGGTTCTTCAAACTTTATTCAGCTCTTTTACCAACACCATATCAAGATTAATAAGTTGGAAGATAACATTAACCTGTAAGAAGATAACATTGCAATAGATTAACGCTAACCACTCGGTATATTATAACGTAATCTCACCACAGTATAGTTCGTGTTTACACTTCATGGCTATTTGTACAGGAAGGCTAAACCTGTGCCATCTATTGGCTGGCTGCTGGCGGAAATGGCCCAATCACTTACCGCCATTGTTACGCCATCACCGACCAATGAAAGGTCAGGAAAGGGGTCTTCATAGCCAATTAGAACGTGACAATTTTGACTCCGGCTCATTTTCTGTCTCGCTCCAGAACGATTGAGTTTTATAACACGACGAATAAACAGCCAGCGTTTTTTTTTGTAATATAAATAAAATTAAATACTAAAACGTGATAAAGGAGAAGCCAACACTGTTTCAATTACCCAAACATATCTTTGGTTTATCTTTAGGTCTAGGTTCGTATGGTTTACCGTTTTCAGGGTCTGTTTCAACAAACACAACGTCCAGCATTTCTACCAACTACAACCTGGATGACGGGCGCCCTCTAGCGAGCCTACATCCCTATCCTGGCAAAGGTAAGGCAAATAGTAGCCACGTTAAAAGACAATCGCGTCTCCGTAGCTTCAAATTACCAACCATACTTCCTTCCTCGGGATAAGTAGAGGCGGGTCTTTTGTAAGTCCTGATCAGTACTTCCTTCTGTTATATAATAATACATTACGTTTATGGGGGAGGGACGGGGGGGGGGGGGGGTCATTGTTTGATGAAGTGTCACTTGATGTGTCTTTTGTTGGTTGGTGTTGAGGAGGTCGGTGTTTTGAGTGTGTGTATTTTGTTAGTGTTTGGGTGTTTCTGTGTTTCCTTTGGCTGTGTTTGAGTTTGTTTGTGTTTGGCTGTGTTTGTGTTTGGCTGTGTTTGAGTTTGGCTGTGTTTGAGTTTGGCTATGTTGAGTTTGGCTGTGTTTGAGTTTGGCTGTGTTTGAGTTTGGCTGTGTTTAAGTTTGGCTGTGTTTGAGTTTGGCTATGTTGAGTTTGTCTGTGTTTGAGTTTGGCTGTGTTTGAGTTTGGCTATGTTGAGTTTGTCTGTGTTTGAGTTTGGCTGTGTTTGAGTTTGGCTGTGTTTGAGTTTGGCTATGTTGAGTTTATCTGTGTTTGAGTTTGACTGTGTTTGAGTTTGGCTGTGTTTGAGTTTGGCTGTGTTTGAGTTTGGGTGTGTTGAGTTTGGCTGTGTTTGAGTTTGGCTGTGTTTGAGTTTGCGTGTGTTGAGTTTGTTTGTGTTTGAGTTTGGCTGTGTTGAGTTTGGCTGTGTTGAGTTTGTTTGTGTTTGAGTTTGACTGTGTTTGAGTTTGGCTGTGTTTGAGTTTGGCTGTGTTTGAGTTTGGGTGTGTTGAGTTTGGCTGTGTTTGAGTTTGGCTGTGTTTGAGTTTGCGTGTGTTGAGTTTGTTTGTGTTTGAGTTTGGCTGTGTTGAGTTTGGCTGTGTTGAGTTTGGCTGTGTTTCAGTTTGGGTGTGTAGAGTTTGTTTGAGTTTGGCTGTGTTGAGTTTGGCTGTGTTTCAGTTTGGGTGTGTAGAGTTTGTTTGAGTTTGTTTGTGTTTGAGTTTGGCTGTGTTTGAGTTTGGCTGTGTTGAGTTTGGCTGTGTTTGAGTTTGGCTGTGTTTGAGTTTGGCTGTGTTTGAGTTTGGGTGTGTTGAGTTTGGCTGTGCTTGAGTTTGGCTGTGTTTGAGTTTGGGTGTGTTGAGTTTGTGTGTGTTTGAGTTTGGCTGTGTTTGAGTTTGGCTGTGTTTGAGTTTGTGTGTGTTTGAGTTTGTGTGTGTTTGAGTTTGGCTGTGTTTGAGTTTGGCTGTGTTTGAGTTTGGCTGTGTTTGAGTTTGGCTGTGTTTGAGTTTGGCTGTGTTTGAGTTTGTGTGTGTTTGAGTTTGGCTGTGTTTGAGTTTGGCTGTGTTTGAGTTTGTGTGTGTTTGAGTTTGTGTGTGTTTGAGTTTGGCTGTGTTTGAGTTTGGCTGTGTTTGAGTTTGTGTGTGTTTGAGTTTGGCTGTGTTTGAGTTTGTGTGTGTTTGAGTTTGGCTGTGGTGAGTTTGTCTGTGTTTGAGTTTGGCTGTGTTTGAGTTTGGGTGTGTTGAGTTTATCTGTGTTTATGTTTGTATGTGTTAGTGCTAACTATTAATATTATTGGGTTAACTAATAATTAATTTAAAGGGGGATAAAACCTGCCCATAACCGGGGCGCCCCACTGGTCGTGTTAAACCGCATGACTATACCACCAAAACAAACTTCCTTCACACGGAATACATCTATTATCTAGACCAGTAAAGGTGTTAGACATTGGGCTCACTCAACGCTGCCGAAATTATTAAGAAGAAAACAAATAATTAATTAATGCCATATTATTATTATTATTATTATTATTATTTTTATTATTTTTATTATTATTATTATTATTATTATTATTATTATTATTATTATAATAATATTATTATTATTATTATATTATTATTATTATTATCTGCCCCGTTTTACTCCTCAGTGGGACCTGGTATGCGACAGCGAGTTTCTGCCAACACTAGCACTTGTGTTGTTGGGCGCCAGTGGTCTGGTGGGTAACTACATTTTCGGCTACATCCAGGACGGGTAAGTGAGAGGGAGGAGACGGGGGTGTGGGTTGATTGGTGGGGGGCAAGAAAGTGAGTATGTGGGGAGGGAGGGAGGGAGAGCCCATGGCAGGAGAGGGAGAGGTAGGGAGAATTGATGGCTGGGGAGAGAGGGAGGGAGAGCCCATGGCAGGAGAGAGAGAGGTAGGGAGAGTTGATGGCTGGGGAGGGAGGGAGGGAGAGCCCATGGCAGGAGAGAGAGAGGTAGGGAGAGTTGATGGCTGGGGAGGGAGGGAGGGAGAGCCCATGGCAGGAGAGAGAGAGAGGTAGGGAGAGTTGATGGCTGGGGAGGGAGGGGGAGATGGGGAGGGATGGAGGGAGGGAGAGTGCGTGGCAAGACAGAGAGACAGGTGGGGAGAGTAGATGGCTGAGAAGGGAGGGGGAAAGAGTGGGTAGATAGGGAGAGAGGGAGAGTGGGTAGGTTTTGATTTTTTATTTTGCCGCATACAGCGGCTACGTTATTGTGCACCCCACACTCATCCTGTGAGCGGTAGCACAAAAGGATTATAGAGTAGAGTTTACAACGGGTCATAATAATTAACCCCCGTTGTCAGGATATTATGGCACTGAATGTTACACAGTATTTCAATTACATTATTTGTTTAGTTCTATACATAAAGGGTAACTTATTCACAAATGCGTGAGTACAGGCGTGTGAGGCAGTATGTCTGGTCGCACACTTTGTTATTCACATTTACGTGAGACGTATTCAAGCACATTGCGTATTTGGTTCTGTACATGAGAACTGATATAGTTACTAAGTGCAAAAAAGTAGATACAATCTTAATATGTCGGCTATCTTGCCATTAGAAATGAAGTGTTGTGCCATTTCACACACAGTGTGCTTGGACCTGTCCCTAAAAGGTTCTATCTTCACACAGTCGAGGACGTGGTAGGTGGGGTGGGGAAGGTGAGTACAAGACTAGGGAGAGGTAGGTAGGAAGAGTGGATGGCTGGGGAGGGGGTGGGGAAGGTGAGTACAAGACTAGGGAGAGGTAGGTAGGAAGAGTGGATGGCTGGGGAGGGGGTGGGGAAGGTGAGTACAAGACTAGGGAGAGGTAGGTAGGAAGAGTGGATGGTTGGGGAGGGGGTGGGGAAGCGAAAAGGTGAAAGAGAAGGGAGGAAAGGAGAGAGACTGAGAGAAATGGAAAAGTGGGAGTGAGACAGAGAGAGATAACAACTGGAAGACATTAATACCCAGAGAAAACACACATACACACACACACTCTAACACCATAATGGCTGCCCTTCATGCAACGAGGATGGCCGGCCCAAGGGCCACCAAGGCGTGAATTAATTTAAGGTGTAGAAGCTGTCGCCAACACAACACCCACACCTTAAGTTAGCGAGTTGCATGACCCAGTGTTTAAGATGTAGAAGCTGTCGCCAACACAACAACCACACCCTAAGTTAACGAGCTGCATGACCCAGTGTTTAAGGTGTAGAAGCTGTCGCCAACACAACACCCACACCCTAAGTTAATGAGCTGCATGACCCAGTGTTTAAGGTGTAGAAGCTGTCTCCAACACAACAACCACACCCTAAGTTAACGAGCTGCATGACCCAGTGTTTAAGGTGTAGAAACTGTCTCCAACACAACAACCACACCCTAAGTTAATGAGCTGCATGACCCAGTGTTTAAGGTGTAGAAGCTGTCTCCAACACAACAACCACACCCTAAGTTAACGAGCTGCATGACCCAGTGTTTAAGGTGTAGAAGCTGTCACCACCACAACAACCACACCCTAAGTTAACGAGCTGCATGACCCAGTGTTTAAGGTGTAGAAGCTGTCTCCAACACAACAACCACACCCTAAGTTAACGAGCTGCATGACCCAGTGTTTAAGGTGTAGAAGCTGTCGCCAACACAACAACCACACCCTAAGTTAACGAGCTGCATGACCCATTGTTTAAGGTGTAGAAGCTGTCTCCAACACAACAACCACACCCTAAGTTAACGAGCTGCATGACCCAGTGTTTAAGGTGTAGAAGCTGTCACCAACACAACAACCACACCCTAAGTTAACGAGCTGCATGACCCAGTGTTTAAGGTGTAGAAGCTGTAGACAACACAACAACCACACCCGAAGATAACGAGTTGTATGAACCAGTGTTTTAGGTGTAGAAGCTGTCTCCAACACAACAACCACACCCTAAGTTAACGAGCTGCATGACCCAGTGTTTAAGGTGTAGAAGCTGTAGACAACACAACAACCACACCCGAAGTTAACGAGTTGTATGACCCAGTGTTTTAGGTGTAGAAGCTGTAGCCAACACAACAACCACACCGAGTCCGGGTCCGCTTTCGTATGAGGCGAGCACGCTGTCCATTACACCACACACACACACACAGAGGTAAGGATGAGTCACAACAGGTATATCCATCCAATTAAGGTTAGATTATATTTGATGATAGACAATTATACTTGATGGTGGCCTTAATGCGTCGCCTCACCCTAATGGATCTTCATGCAGGTGTTAATTAGTTCCCGTAGGCAAACTTGAGCTGTAGGTAAAAACATCCCCACCCCACCTGTTGTTGTGGTGGTGGTAGTCGTTATTGTTGTGGTTGTTGTTGTCATGGTTGTTTTTGTGATGATTACTGCTGTTGTGGTTGTTGTTGTCATAGCTGTTTGGATGGTAATACTGTTATTGTTGTTGTTGTGGTGTTTGTTGTTGTAGTAGTGGTGGTTGTTGGCGGAGTGTTTGTTGTAATACAGTATTATAGCAGGACTTTATTACACATTATATCTACCGTATCACTCTACTAACGTGGCAGAGTGTATTTCTTGTGTTTACCCAGAACCGTCAACTCGTCCATTACGACCCCAGAATATCTGAATCCAGGTAAAAAAGTCACAGGTAAAAAAGTCAGAAAAAAAGTCACAGGAAAAAAAGTCACAGGAAAAAAAGAAAAGTTAACTATCGAATTCTCACATTTTTTAAGGTTAATATGTCAATCAGTTTCAGTAAAGGAATATCCAGAACTGATGGTAAATTAACCCAACCTAACCTTTATTACCGGCCACCATAAATTAATTGACTTTTTTTCTGTGACTTTTTTTCCTGTGACTTGATTACCGGCCACCGAATATCTACTTGTGTTGGGAATGTTTGTCAGCCTCTCAGCGACCTGTTACGGCGCTGCTTATACACTTTCTGTCTTGTCTAGTGTCGCCAGCGTTGAGACATGCGGTGATTGGTTGAAATTAAAGTTGGTGAAGTTATCAATAATTATGATCATGAATGTAGGGTGAAAGATCATGTCTAGTTACTTGGTCAGTAATATGATGATTGTAGGATGATGAAAGAGCTTGATAGTGACATCATCAGTACAGTAATACACTTTCACTTTTTATCCTCTTCACCACTGATCGACTCGTTAGCTGCTTGGGCGATCGGTCACTTCTCTGTTACACACTGTTGGCAAGTATTGGACATGCACCCGCTCCCGATTGTACTATCGTGGACAAAAGTTCCCTCCTTCCCAAACTGAAGCAGTATCGACCCACACAGCACACCCGCACCAGATAATAATCTGGGTAAGTCAGTTCGGAGACTCATTCCCGTGTCTCAGTTTCACTACAGGGAGCGAACTTTTGTCCACGATAGTACCTGAACCTGCTCCAGTGTTGGTCAAGTCTGGTCTTGAAACGGCTCACACTCGGTGCCGTCACAACACTCTCTGGCAGGTTGTTCCAAGAGTTCACAATTCTCACTCCGAAAAAGTTTGTGACGGCATCAATAATTAGGATCAGCAATTGGGTGATAGAGATCAAACGCAGAAAAAGAGTGGGATCACCTGAAGAATTGTCACCCCAAAGTTTGGCAGGGTGACAATTCTTCAAGTGGGATATCCTGGGGTGATGAATCTTCAGGTGGCAACACCTGGGGTGACAATTTTTCAGGTGGGGTCAGGACCCTCTATGGTTGGGTTAGGTTAGGTTTATATTATTCTTATTTTTCTTTAAACTTTTCACAATAAAGAAGCATAACACAATGGAATATATTTATGTTATCCTAATTATACAAATTATATTCACTGTGGGCTGGGGTGATTATTCTTCAGGTGGAGCAGGCTGGGGTGACAATTCTTCAGGTGGAATAACCTGGGGTGATGATTCTTCAGGTGATCCAAACATTGTTTTGTTATGTGATTATATGTGTAACATGATGCCAATAGGCTGAATAAGGCCTTGTCTACTTTGGCACAACTGAACTTTGTGGTTTTCTGATTCTGTATCGGACTGTGGGGTTTGGGATGTTTGGTGTTCACACTCAGGATGGAATGGAGAAAGGAAACTCACAATGTGCTCTCTATATACATGTTGTATTGGATGTACAATGCAGCTTGGTGCTGGGAAGGCAGCGTGGTTACAAGCGTGATGTAGAGAGAGCTGGTTGGTGAGGATGCTCACAGGAGGACAGCTTGTGGGTCGCCATGCTCGCCAGCGGGAGAGAGGACCGCCAGGCAGGCGGAGGAGCGAGGCCCGCCGGGCAGCGGCGGAGGAGGTGGTGTTGCTGGCTGTGGCTGTATGTAGAGAGTGAGCGAGAGAGGCAGATCACCACGAGGTCAGGTCTTAAATAGCGGGGGTAGGCGTGGCTTAGCAGTTGACCCCCGCTCCGTGGTGTATGGCGGCGCTGGTTGACCTAGACCACGAGGCATACACTGGGGAATAGGTGGGGTCGGCTAGGCAGCGACAAACAGCGTTTGTAGGGGAGAATTCCACTACAGTACTCCCCCTTCCCTCCAGGCTGTGTAGGAGACTTGTTGTCTGCAGAGTTGCATAGCACATGTGAGGCAGAACGGGCGGTGCGTGCCTCATGTGAGACAACGGCGATGGCGTGGATGAGCCGGTCGCTGGCGACAACTGTCTAGATACACAATATCTGTGGGAGTAGAGAGGGAGAATAAGTGTGTGTGGAGGCGATGAATGTTGTGCTTCCCTCACGGCAGGTACAGAGTCGCCAGATGCGCCTGCTGGGGTGTGTGGGCCTGGGTCAGGAGCAGGGGCTGTGTCAGCAGCAGCGGATGAGGGCTCGTGACAGCAGCTGGGTCCACGACAGCAGCAGGGTGCAGGACATTAGCAGGGAGTACCTGAGGAAGAAAAGAGGGGTGTGTGGGTCCGCACTCAGGAACAGAGGCTGCATCAGGGGCGGCAGGGGTTACTGCTGGGCCGGGGTCGGCGTCTGAGGCAGGACGGGTGTGCTGGGGTCGGTAGGACGTGGTGCTTGGGGCAGGAAGAGGAGCTGGTGTCTGCTTAGAGTAGCAGAGCTGCTCTAGGGTGTCCAACCTGCGGTGTAGAGACAGTAGTTGTAGAGCCGATGAGAGCTGCTTCTGTGTGGATAAGCCAGTCTTCCATGTTGCTTGAAGACTGGGAGCGTGATCAGTTTCTCCTCCATCCTGTGTGAGTGCGAATCTCCGGGGGTCACCATTTGTGGGGTTCAAGATTGTTTGGTGTTCACACTCAGGATGGAATGGAGAAAGGAAACTCACAATGTGCTCTCTATATACATGTTGTATTGGATGTACAATGCAGCTTGGTGCTGGGAAGGCAGCGTGGTTACAAGCGTGATGTAGAGAGAGCTGGTTGGTGAGGATGCTCACAGGAGGACAGCTTGTGGGTCGCCATGCTCGCCAGCGGGAGAGAGGACCGCCAGGCAGGCGGAGGAGCGAGGCCCGCCGGGCAGCGGCGGAGGAGGTGGTGTTGCTGGCTGTGGCTGTATGTAGAGAGTGAGCGAGAGAGGCAGATCACCACGAGGTCAGGTCTTAAATAGCGGGGGTAGGCGTGGCTTAGCAGTTGACCCCCGCTCCGTGGTGTATGGCGGCGCTGGTTGACCTAGACCACGAGGCATACACTGGGGAATAGGTGGGGTCGGCTAGGCAGCGACAAACAGCGTTTGTAGGGGAGAATTCCACTACAGGACAGCTGGCAACTCAACTATTTTTTTTCACATCAAGTTTTATTACAATAAATATGTGGTTCCCACTTCTTGATTGTTTTGACTGCTAATTAGCCCCTTCAGTACGATGCTTTCTTATCTATTTTATTCTAGCTACCGCCAGACAATTTTATTCACTCGGAGAAGTTCCATCTCGTACTCTAGGGGTTAAATAAAACTTCGCTGCTTCTACGACATTTATATTAAAACATATTCATAATCTATTTGCTTATAAATGCCCCCTTTTGTAAAGAAACACCTTACTTAGAAGATGAATTCTTCCCCCTGTCATCCTATTATAATTTTATTATTTTCATCTGGCCAGCTCTAAACGATAGCATTCAGCTGAGGAAACCCCGTTGGTATTATCAAAGCGTTATTCTACAATGTAATCTTCCCCAACCGACTTTCCCCTCCTCACCCCCAGTCCTACTTCTCCCCCTCACAGAAAGACACCTACCCCGACGTACCCTCTACAAATAATGTAATTGAAATACTGTGTAACATTCAGTGCCATAATATCCTGACAACGGGGGTTAATTATTATGACCCGTTGTAAACTCTACTCTGTAATCCTTTTGCGCTACCGCTCATAGGATGAGTGTGGGGTGCACAATAAAGTAGCCGCTGCAAGCGGCAAAATAAAAAAATCAAGCCCTCCCCTCTCCCTCCTGCTCACTAGAGAATGCTTCGAATTTACACTTCAGAGTTGAGGGGGTTCACACCTCAGGGAAAGAGAGGATTGGCAACGTTAATTGGTAAACACAAGAGTGGAGCCAACTGTACCTGTCAGCCAGCCAGCCTTCTACATCTATCTACTTATCTATACTTGTCGTCCCCAGGTGTGGGCGTCGACCTGCTTTTTTCATCTACCTGGTGATCGAGTGTGCCTTTGGGATAGCCACGGCCTTCACGCCCTCCTTCACCTGGTGGATGGTGTGTCGTGTGGGCGTGGGCTTCACCGTGCCAGCCATCATGTCCACGCCCATGGTCTTAGGTCAGCTGTGTGTGTGTGTGTGACGAAAACCAAATAAAACCATATTATTCCAAGTTAATTTCCTTAACTCAAATTGTTATACTTATTGTGTATTTTCAGATATCAGGCACTTTTATTAATCATAGTAATATAGGGGACAGTATGAGTGGCATAACTTCCATTGTTATGATTTACACCTCATCTGGTGTTGTTGTTGGTAGCCATCGAGCTGGTGGGACCTACCAAGAGGACCTACACGACGGTGATCATAAACGTGGCTTACTCCTGCACCCTCATCATGCTGGCAGGGGTGGCTTATCTGGTGAGGGACTGGGCCCAGCTTGCCCTTGCCACCACCATCCCCTTCCTCGCCTTCTTTTTCTTCTGGTGGTAAGTGTTTGTCTTTTGGTGGTTGATACTGACGTTTTTTATCGTGTGTCTTGTTCGTATTATGAAGAGACTCGACCTAGCCTGACTTAATCACTACCATCACAGTGAGTGTGCTTTTCTGTGACCAGGTAGAATCAGTCTTTTTACTGCTGGTAACTAGTTCACCGTTTTTATTAATGTGTTTGTTTCCTTCTGTTTATAGTGGGGATCAAGAAGTCTTTGTTAGTGGTGATGAATTCATGTTACTTCATTTAACTATCATATTCTTGTTAGTTTATATTGGGAATGGGACAACTGGCCGCCACCATCTGGCCGCCGAGGACTGGGGATAAACTGCAAACGCCTAATTTTGCGGTCTCAAGGCAGGTTAGGTTAGGTTAGGTTAGGTTAGGTTAGGTACTTCATGGGCTGCGGCCAGATGGCGGCGGCCAGTTGTCCTAGACCCGTTTATATTAGCTCAGCTTAGCTGAAGTTACAGTAGAAAAAATTTATACCGAAACATTTTAAACTTGTCTTGTCTTTCCTCCTCCTATAGGGTGTTGCCGGAATCCCCTCGATGGCTGCTAGCAAATGGCCGACTCCCAGAAGCAGAGAAGATCATGAAGAAGATGGCCAGAGTCAATGGCAAGACACTGTCCCCTGACTACATGGCCAATCTTAGGGTAAATTAATAGTATTTACCTCCAGACTTAGGAAGTAGTTAAGTACAAGCTCCTCCCCTACTTACGACGGGGTTAGGGACCCAAATCCAGGTCGTAAATCAAAAATGCTTAAATAATACATAGAAAATCTAAAATGGGTGTCTCTTTTTCTTCTCAGCACCACAAAACTCTCACTTTTAAGCTTGCCAGTCATTTTAAAGTGAATTACAAACGAAAATTTTGTCAGTACGCAGCGCAATCACTGACGTTGGGACTCGAAAATACGTAATTTTACACAATTTTGGTACGACTGAGGCAGTCTTATGTCCGGGTAGTCGTAAGTCGAGTAGGTCGTAAGTCGGGGAGGAGCTGTAAATTGGTTTGTTGTCAGATCAAGTAGCTGGGATAAATGTCTGCAAGAGTTAGAATAATTTACTTTTATGATTGTTAAAAAGTATCACTTAGTATAATTTTTATATACTGTACCATAATACAATGTTAAGTGCTAATTTTTGTACAAGGTAAAAGTGGTTTTATGTTGTTATGCCATCATGGATATGGAAGAGGCAGATAGTGTTGCCATTGTCTGTCTGTCCATAAGTACACAGCAAATTGACTTATTTTATTAGATAATGGCACTTTAGTCTCCTTTAAATAATTCTTGATTTATCCTTTACTGGATGTCATTCTGTATATTAATCTCACCTAAATAGTTCATTTTTTTTAAATTTAACTTCAAGTTTAACTTTTACAGCGGAAGTTCGAGGTGGAAAAGTACATGTCTGGGAAGGAGGATGAGAAGATTCAACAATCATATGGTGTTCTCGATCTCTTCAAGACCCCCAACCTGTGCCGCAAGACTCTCATTATCACCTTTATCTGGTATGTTAGGTTTTCCAGTATTTTCTTACACTATCTCATTATCACCTTCAGCTTGGATTGGTAGACCATTCCAAATGTCTACTACCCTGTGTGCAAAGAAGTATTTCCTTATGTTCGTTCTGCATGATAACTTGGTGAGTTTGTTATGTGGTTATGTCCCCTCGTGTTGTTGGTGCATGACATCACAAAAAAAATAAATACCCCAGTTTCACGTTTTCCATCCCTTCATGATTTAGAGCATTTCAGCGAGATATGTCCCACTGTATCTTGTCTGAAGGGTTGTTAGTCCTATGGAGGCCCAGAGATGGGGTCAATTAATTTTTGTCAATTCAATTCAATTCATTCGTAAAAAAAATCTTAAATTCCAATTCAATTAAATTCATTATGGACGATATTTCATTCAATTCAATTCAGATGCTTTTCAATTCAAAATCAATTCTAATCTACCATTAATCTAACAGAAATAAATAAAAATTCGAGGTTTCAAATTAACTTCTTTTTTTTTTATCAACAATGCTCTACCATACAAACCAATCACATTCTTTACCAACCAAAAGTTCAAATGGTTTAATTCTTTGTATTAATAAACAAAATATGAATGCGTCCAAGTTACTGATGATTACATCTGATCATCATAAGTTGCTCAAATCTTTTATCGCTTAAATTGCACCTCTCTGGCCTGAAGAGCTTGCCAGCAATGGCGAACAGTCGTTCCACAGGAGCCGATGTAGCAGGAATGGCCAGGTACTTTGCTGCAAGCCTGGTGAGGACAGGAAACTCAGGCTGCTTGGCCCTCCAGTAGCCAAGGGGATCACCATCTTCCTGTAGACATGGCTGATTGAGGCAGAGTGAGACCTCAGTTTCTGATGGAGTTGATCTTGGTGTAGAAGACCAGTTGGCCAGTGCAAAGAACTTGTTCCTCTTCATCGGTGGTGGTTCAGCAGGGGAAGTGTCTGTTGTTGTAGGATCAACACTGTGCGCCATATTGTATTTCACAGTCAGAAGGTCACGAATGTCTTGCACTTCATTGTCATAGTCATGACAGTATAATATATTATTTCACCAATTCATTGATATCAACTCCAATTCAATTCAATTAATTTTAATTTTGTATTTTTTCAATTCCAATTCAATTCATAATTGACCCACCGTGGCCATCAGTCTACTCGGATAATTTAGATGACATCGCTCATGAATCATCTTAGTCTGTGTTGCACCTTTTCTCGGGATGTTAGGTCTTTCTGGTAGTGGGGTTTCCATGCCTGTATTCAGTAATCCAAACTGAGATATACAGTTGAAGGATCATTTTCCTATCTTTGTATTCGAAAGCGAGTTTTTTATTCCCAAATCTCAGTTTGCTTTTCTCACTGATGTTTCCCCTTGTTGTGATGCCTTCAGTGATTGATATACCACAAAGCTCATATATTTTTCCTTATCAACATTATTCTGGACAGAGTTATTAACAGAATAGTTGAGATAAGGGTTGTTGCATCCCATGTGCAAGATCTTACATATCATTATGTTAAAGAGCATTTGCAGTTCTCAAGACCATTTGTTCAGCTCATACAGGTCTTTCTATATTGTTACGACATTGTCTTGACTTGCTACCTTCCCAAACATCTTTCTGTCGTTTGCAAACTTGAAAACGTGGCTTGATATATTCTCATCTATGTCGTTTATGTAGATCACAAACAGGGTGGGTCTGTTCTTAGGACTTAAGTACATATTATCTACAATCTATTATAATTTATATTATGTTATATAACAATAAAACATTGTATTTCTTTCTAGAATAATATGTAAAATGTAAATTCTCTTTTGTATGACCCCATTACAAATCTATCTTCTAGTATGTAATCTATGAATTATAACCGAGTCTGTTTTTGTGGCATTAAGCTCTGTATAGCTACTGTTATCTGAGACCTTCAAGATCTTTAAATTATATGTTGAAGGCCCAATTGTACATAGTTTTAGTAAAGGTTGTGATATAATTCAATCAGTTGCCAGTCTGTAACTAGAGTTCCATTTACTTAACCTAGAAATATCAAAGAATATCATAGATGCATTGTAGTACAGTGGTCCCTCGGTTAACGAGCACAATCCGTTCCAGCAGGTTGCTCATTAACCGAAAAACTCGTTAACCGAAACCATTGTTTCAATGGGTTTTTGGGTAATTGGTTCCAGCTTACCGAAAATTGCCTAAATTCAACAAAAAAGGTAGAAAAGTACACTTACTTTGAGGTGTGTATGTAGAAGGCTCCTGGATGATGATGGTGATGATGGGAATTAGAATGGGGGTGGAGGAGAAGGGAGAAGAGAAGGCATTGGGGTGGAAGAGAAGTCACCCCATGGCGCCATTTCACCCATAAAATTTTAGTTCTCTTGGTGTATTTCAAGATTATTTTCTTTAAATCAACACTGCACTGCATTATATATTGTCAATATGTAAAATATATTTCAAAATGACCAATAATTTGCTTGGAAACAGAAAAAAGCGTTTGGTTGAAGAGAGTCTCAAGCAAGATGTTACCTCCACTGAAAACAGAGAGAGACTAACGCCTGTCTGGTGTGTTAACAGGCTGGATGGCACGCCAGAAACTAGTTTCTTTACCTTCAATTATGTTCAATAATTGTTAAAATGACTAAAAAAGTTAATATTAAACTTTTAAAATTATTGAATAGTATAAACTTCTTGATATTTACTAAAATAGTAAGGAATTTAAGCCCTAAAGCCGATTACTGTATTGGCGGACTAATACTACAGCTGGTGGACCGCCAAATGCAAGCGAAAACATGTTGAAGTCGGCTTGTAAAAAACTCGTTAATCGAGGGATTGCTCGTTAACCGAAGTTAAGAATCTTATGGAAGGTAAATCGTTAACCGAAATCTCGTTAACCGAGGCGCTCGTTAACCGAGGGACCACTGTATGTGAAATATTGAAATTAAATAGGGGTGTAAAAAATAAAAACAACTACTTACTAAAATACATGTGAAAGTATCCAACCCAAAATGTACTTTAGTAAAAGTAAAAAAAGTATCTATGAAATTAAGTATTTGAGTAAAAAAGTAAAATGTACACTCACCTAAAATTCTCTCAAGCCCTCGTACATCACAGGTCATTATGATTTACCAGCTACAAAAAATATCAAAGAATAGCCATCATGGGAGATTTGTCTTAGTAATTTGACACATCTCCAGCAAAAATTATTGGCTATGTATGGTGTTCATAACTACATTTAGGGTGTAAACTAACTTAGCAGGATTATAGTAACAAAAAAGTGTATCTTTCTGTTTCCAAAAAATATATTAAAAATTTAAATAAACAAGTACTGTACAGTATATACATTCACCAACTTTATTCTGGAGAGAATCTCTTTTTTAACTTGAGAAGCAACTGATTTTAAAAGTTTCCACAGTCCAGCCTTACTCCCAGAGGAGCGAAAATCTAACCAGGCAACAGAGGCAGGGAGTGGAGTGTTTAGCCCAGGGGTTCTCAACCGGGGGGGGGAATTTCCCCCCCACAGGTTTTCAGGGGGAGAAAAACTGATACTAATATGGAAAAAATAAAGGATTTTCAGTCTTATATGCATATTATTTGGAATGCACTTTTTGAGGCAGACAATCTTGGAAAGGAGGGGGAATGACATTCTGACATATGGTGAAAGGGGTTTATGGGGCAAACAAGGTAGAGAACCACTGGTTTAGCCGGATGGCTATGTCCAGTAGTCTTGGGAGAGATCTAAAAATGTCCATGCTCTTCACTGAAGAAGTCAGGTATGCTTCAAGGTCCTTCTTCCCTTGGCTCTATTGTGGCTTCTAAACTGAAGAGAAGAAGTTCTTCTCATCCGAGGAAGTGTCGCACTTCTCAGCACATTCGGTGCTGCTCGTCTCCACCTCCAGCAGGATGTAATCCAGACTTATGGCACAAGTCAGGAACCATAGATATATTTATTAAATTAGAGTAAATGTTCAAATTGGTTGCAATTTTTTTAAGGCACTTTCTGACGCACTCAAAGTCTGATGTTTGAACTATCCCCAACATGTTGGTAGTGATATTGGCACACTCAGGTGTGATCGCATCTTTTAGATCACATATGGTTCTGGGTCGATCAGCATAGACAAGTGACTTGAGATGACCCCACAAGAAAAAGTCAAGAGGCATAAGATCCGGAGACCTAGGTCCAGGTCATTCAGCGGGCCCTCACCGTCTGATCCACTTGCCTGGGAATGTTTCATCTTAGAAGCTCTTGACGATGATTGCAAACTGTGGTGGTGTACCCTCATGCTGAAACCACATCTTCATCCATTCTGCCAGTGGAACATCATCCAATTTGGGAATGAGAAATGTTTGCAACATATTAAGTCATAAACATATTGACATCGAAAAAGTACGGACCTCTCAACCGATCCCCCCAGAGCACAGCACACCAAAATTTGTGGATCAAATTGCACCTGACCTTCCTCCATCCCTTGGGGGTTCTCACAGGCCCATTAGCATGCATTATGCCTGTTGACATGACCACTCTAGTGAAATACTGCTTCATCGCTGAACATGATGCGTTGTTGAAGCCATCCATGATGTAAAAACCACACAACGGTCTGTGTCGTCATCGTGCAGTTCCTGGACGAGGTGGATGTTGTATGGGTGGGAATGGTTTGCTATAAGAATGCATTGAATGGACCTTGTTGAGACACGTTTTCGGGGATAACTTTCCTAAGGACTTAAGTGGGCAGTTTACGATGTTGTCAAGAACCATATCTTTTGTTTGTGCATCGGTTGCAGTTTTTGACTGGCCACTTCCCGTTTGTTTGAAACGAGTGACCAATTTACCAATTGTTGACTGAGCATGCAACTGGTGGCCTCTCAGGGTGTTTTCATGTGGCAACCTGCACTTCGGCACCTCAGCTACCCTGAGAGATTGGATGCCTGAACTTGCCTGGCTTATACTACAGACGGGCAAGGGGCGACCTAATTGAGGTGTATAAGCATCTCAAGGGGCACTACTCAGTCGAGTGTCCTTACTTGGAGGAGCTGGCGGACACTCGCCCCACAAGGGGTCACAGCTCAAGATTGAAGAAGCCGCAAATCCAGAAAACTGTGAGGGCAAATTTTTTTGGAGTGAGATTTGTGAACTCTTAGAACAATCTGCTAGAAAGTGTTGTGATGGCACCGAGTGTGAGCTCTTTCAAGACCAGGCTTGACCAACACTGAAGCAGGTTCAGGTACATTCCAGAGCCGATGCATGCCCAGTACTGTACTATACTTGCCAACAGTGCGTAACAGAGACGTGACCAATCACCCAAGCAGCTAACGAACCGATCAGTGGTGAAGAGTGTAAAAGTAAAAGTAAAAAGTAGCAACTGTGCAGTATGCTGGACCACACCATCCATGCATCAATACTATCTCCACCCATTCATCTATTGTATCAATTTTCCTGCCATGGTCCCTGCCACTGAATAAGGCAGGAACCAGTTAATTCTCTGTAGTTTGTCTCTCATGAGTTGGTAATGCTTAAAGTTATAGTAATCCTTCTCAACTACTTTCTCTCGAATATCTTCAAGGATTGTATTCCATCTTAGTGTGTAGTGGTTGCTGGTCAGAGTTAGTTTCTCCTGACGTGGACCTCGTCTATCATGCTTCCTCAGTCGCCAAGACTAAATCTAAAATATTGTCTCCGCTCGTGAGGAATGAAGCTTGAATGTGAAATCAAGGAATTCTTCTCCCTTGACTTATGTGGCAAAATTCACCCAGTCTATTGTCTCATAATTAAGTCTCTCATGATGAGGTCGTGTGCTCTTGATGCTGTCTGGATGACTCTGAAGATATGCTACTTCCTTCCTATCAAATAGCACCAAACTGACTCTAATGATCCCATTTCCATTTGCTCGTCATTACTGGTTACTATCAGGTACTCCTTGCCACCACCTCTTGTTGCCCTGTCTCTTTTGTTTCGTGGGTGAATTCCCTGGTACGTACAAGTAAACAAAATTCACCTTGAGACACATTCTCTACCCCGAGGACTCGCCAATTACAATGATATCTGGTTGTTTTGTGTCCACAAATGTGCTCAATACATCGGTTTTATTAAATAGGCATTTGTGTACCAACACTTGATTGGCTAGGTTTCTGTTTTTGTCTTCTTTGAAGACTCGGAGTCTACAGGGTTAGTAGAATCACTCATATACATTATCACCTGAGATTTTGTTCTCTTTGGGTTTGCAGTATTACTTAAAGCTATAGCATGCACTATGTTAACATTATTTACAATTAGTTCGCCTCTTATCCATACTATTGGGAGAGCTGCAACACTACTTCGACTTCTCCATCTTCCTGTACCCTGACGTATTGTATTGGCCTCTTCTGATCTTTAGTTGAGCATTCCCATATTGTGTCGGTGAGTATCTCTTTCAATTTGTCACTGAGGTCTCTGTCGTCTTTTTGTTGGTGAATTGTCAGGTCAGGTTATGTACAAATTACTATACTCTGGTACTCACTTGAGGTTCTGTGCCATCTTTAAGGTATCCCTCTTGTGCTCGTGTTTTAGGGATGGTGATCGTCACTAAATGCACTGAGTTTATTAAATCTTTCCACATTTCTTATGTGGAGAATGTAGGAGAATTATTACACATTGAAAGCTTAATATCTGTAAACTTAATAACAATATGAGTGTAAGAGAATAATGATGTAAATTAATGAAATAACTAAGCTTATTTTCATTATTAGTTGGGAAAAAATTACAAAAATAGTATTTTTCGTATTTTTGGATGTTTTGTTAAATTTGCTCTTGTACATATGTGTATTAGCTCCTGTCTAACAGACAGTAATACTTATATAAATGTGGGTTACATACATTAGGTTTATATAATTACATCACCCACAGTAACTTTCCTATGAGCCGTGAGTAGTCATCAAGTGGACATGTGACAGTGTATTCCCACTGTGCCCTCACACCTTGACCGCAGAGTCATCAATTAGGTAGCCGGCTATCGCCAGTTGTACTCCCGTCTCTGAGCCACTGAGACATGTGCTCTAAGATGTTAGATACACCCAAAGCTTCGTCCATTATTAATGCGCATGGCTCATAGCGTTAATTACGGTGATATCCCAATTATTGTGCATTAGTTTTTTTCTTAATAAATGGACAAAAGACCATTTGGGCTTTGAAAAATTAACCCATAAACATTTATGAATATTGCTTCCAGTTCACCTCTAATTAGTGATTCCACGGGTAACCGGAAGCTGCAAGACATGCCCCAAGAATTATCCCCAGCTAGCTTAATAACATAGTGCACCTTCTTCCTTGTGTGACCTTTGTAATAAGTCTCCATCATTAGTAAAATAGCCAATAAGCCAACCAACATAACTCTCTACCAACAGGTTCACCAACACGTCTGTGTATGTGGGCCTGTCATATTATGCACCAGCTCTGGGCGGGGACCCCTACCTAAACTTCTTTCTGGCTGGTGTTGCTGAATTACCCACTTACCTATTCCTGTGGCCATCAATGGAGTACTGGGGTCGGAGATGGACCCTCTGCTTCTCCATGGTTGTAGGAGGCAGTGCTTGTGTTGCTACTGTTGTCACACAGAATGGTTAGTGGTAGCTAAAGAGAAGCTTATAAAATAGGTAAAGATGAGTATGCCTGGGTAAATAAGTATAGTGACTTGGAATAACAAATTTATAAAGAAAAGAGCCTTATGATAATTACTTCTTCTACACTAGTGTTGCTAAAATAACCTAACAGTGTTTTGTGGTATATGGTGATATGTTTACAGTTCAGATCTCTTTTGTCTGTTTGATGCGTTTATCTATAATAGAATACTGTACTGTGAAAATTGTGGTAGGAGCTGTTGATAATTAATGGAAAGAACATGATGGTAAAGTTTTCATATTTGAGAGGAGATGATTAACTTTTTTATTCCTATTTACATATTATTAGTCGTAGTACTGTATTACTTTTTTCATGCTGTGTATATTCATTGTTGCTCTCCATGAAATTTTGTCTCTAACAGACCCTTTGGTGACACTGATTCTCTACTGTGTGGGCAAGTTTGGCATCTCTTCCTCCTTTGTGGTACTTCCACTGATGGCCTCTGAGTTGTACCCAACAGTGGTGAGGGGGATGGGTTTGTCTGTGTCAGCAGTGGCAGGGATGATTGGCCCCATTGTCATCCCACTCATCAACTACTTGGTGAGAACTACCAATCAATGTAAATCTACCCTGTGAGGAAAACCTTATCACATAATTGCTAAGTAAATTAGAAGAGGAAATATATTTGAAATGGCAGAGAAGGAAGGTGTTAATTGTGGAGGGGTGGTATTAGTAGGAGTTCTAATGGAAGAAAAATGGCATGATATTTCATTTTCCAGTACAGCAACGAAACTTTGCATGGTAGTAGCTGAAGTGATTGCAAGATGATTTAGGGCCGGAACCCAGCTGGACAATGCTGTTAATTGGTCCTAATTGGCCTTAATTGGTCATAATTAGCGCAAATCACTATCTCGGCAATTTTTTGAGCAAGATACTCCATTTTTAGGTCAATCGAAAGGAAATTGTCGGGTTAGTGGAGGTAGAACAGGTTAGTTTTAAGCTATAACCAAAATTGCAAAAAAAATGTGACCGCACCCACTCATGACGCAGTATGTACAGTATGTGCGTCTAAGGCAAAGGCCCTAATGTAGTCGTGTTTGGTGTCTACTCTAGTTTTTTGGGGGCACGAAAAAGCGATTTAGAGCACTAATTTTGAGCTACGATAAAAGAGAGAGTATGAAATGCAAAAATATGTTGCACGCCCATTTATGTTTAAGCGTAAATCTGCCTTTGTAGGTTCTGGATCATTACTTAGAGTAAAAGACCATTAATTCGAAGAAAAACAGCAAATGAAAACCATACATTAAATGTGGAGGGTACACTTGAACGGTAAACTTGGGTTGAAGACACTGATAAACTAAACAAGGTATGGGCAGGATAAGTTCTGTTTAATCCTGGGAGGTCTCCACTTTGAGAAAGTTATTAAACAGTGCCCGGGTTCCTATTCAACCACAGTGGATTGTCACAGGGTCTCACTGAATCTGGAGTTATGACAAGTTCTGGTCGTGCACGTCTAGAGGCGTCACATATAACCAAGACTTGCTATTATACCAAGTTGCAGCTGCATCGTTATTCAAGCTGATGAAAACAGAGCTCAAGTCATCCAACACCCCAGAGTTTGAGCAATGGTCACAGGAACGTGCAGAGAACTATCCTAACTTCTAATACTGGTCGCAAGGCCTAGACCTCATACTCTATTTTCTGGTCTATATCCGATCCATCGAAAGTGAAGTATTTTCACCCTAAGAACTCCTACTATATGGGAAAAAGAGAGGTTTGCTGAGATGATATGGACATTTTAAAACGATGTAGTAGAAAATAATTGTGAAGATGGTGCATAGGGGCAGGTGTGTTGGGCAGAGGGAAGCTGCCGATATCATGGGAGGTAAAGACGGAATAATTTATTACAGAGAAAGAAGGATAAATGGAGCGATGAAGGTGTGTACCCGGTAGTACAGTAATAGAGCGGCCTGGAAACTCTTCTGCCTCAGTCACCCTCTCAGGGGAAGCTCTCTCAAGGAGTGCATTTTCAGGGATACTTGAATACTGTATTTGAAGATTAAAACTCAATTATGCTTTTCTATAACATAGGCTTAGTTTTTGGAAAGTAACATGCTACAGTATGGATATATTTTTTAAAAGTTGTATTGTGTGTAGACTCGGTCAAAAAAACTACTGTTACAATTCCTGCGCGAAACAAACTGACTAAACGAAGTGTTTAAAAAAGGCCTACGAGGCATTCCTCGCATTGGTAGCCCTGCGTGTGTATGGGTTTGGCCACACGTGCTCGAAACAAGTGATCGGCACTCTGAAACGAAACCCAGTACAAGACTTTCCGGAATTATCGACCGTATGGTAAAATGTCGTTGGGCCGGATTCCATTATGACGGCATGCGAAACTGTGGAGCTATTTATATTTTTTGGAACAGCATGGTATAATGTGGCATTAGCCGAAAGTGAAGTAGCAATACAAATGCAGATTCAAAATTCGGTTGCAAATAATCTTATACCTTTACTATATCCACTAATTCTGCCAAACATTACTATATGGCAACTCATCCACTTCCATGGTTACTGTAGTCCACGGTGTGTGGAACATTTAAGAACATAAGAAAATAAGGAGTCTGCAATAGGCCGGTTGGCCTATGCACGGCAGCTCCTGTCGAGAGTTACTCCCACTCTCTATCATCCATGAATCTAGCTAGCCTCCTTTTAAAACTTTCCAGCGTTCCAGCACTTACTACAAAGTTGCTAAGCTTGTTCCACTCGTCCACCACCCTATTTGTGAACCAGTTCCTTCCTATCTCCCTCCTAAACTTATCCAACTTAAATCCGTTGCTAAGAGTCCTATCCTGCTCGGATATTATAAGAACTTTATCTATATCCCCTTTATTGATTCCTTTCACCCACTTAAATACTTCTATCATATCTCCCCGCACTCTTCGTCTTTCTAGGGAATGCAAGTTTAGTTTCTTTAACTTATCTTGATATGGAAGGTTTCTAAGTCCCGGAATCATTTTCGTCATTCTTCGCTGCACCGACTCCAGTGAATTGATATCCATTCTATAATAAGGGCACCAGAACTGAACCTCATAATCGAGGTGCGGCCTGACTAGCGCAAGATATAGTTGCAATAAGACCTCTGCACTCTTGTTACTTACACTTCTAGATATAAACCCTAATACTCTGTTTGCCTTATTTCGAACATTAACGCACTGTTTTCTAGGCCGTAGGTCCGGGCTTACAAGTACCCCTAAGTCTCTTTCACAAGTCGACTTCTCTAGGTTGATGGTGTTAAGGCTGTATACATTGACAGTATTTGTTTTTCCAATATTAAGTACGCTGCACTTGCTGGTGTTGAATTTCATTTGCCATTTTTCTGACCACTCCTGCAGTTTATTTAAATCCTCCTGTAGTGCATTTGCATCCTGCCCTGAATTAATTTACCGCCCTATTTTGGTGTCATCCTCAAACTTGCTTATGTCACTGCTGATCCCAGTATTTAGATCATTTATGTAGATTATGAACAAGAGTGGGCCTAGTACTGACCCCTGGGGAACCCCACTGGTTACACAGCCCCACTCAGATTTTACACCATCTCCCAAATTAAGTACGAAGTGTCTCACATTCAGGCTTACCAACCCTCGCGAGACAACGGGAATGCTCAGTTGGAAAATCATCGGACCCCACCTGTACGATAGTTTTTTTTACCGAGGGTACATTAGACGGGCCCGGACAAAAGCTCCCTAGGACAAAAGCCTCATAGGACAAAAGCCCCCTAGGACAAAAGCCCCCTAGGACAAAAGCCCCTAGGATAAAAGCCCCTCAGTAAGAATGCAAAATAGGAGAGAAGGCTCCTGTTTTTATGTTAAAGAGAGGGTCATTAGAAATATTAAAAATATATACATTTAAAGATGAAATTATTACAATTTAAATAATTAGAATATTATAACTCTCTCAATTTTGATATAGAACATTATTAAATAAATAGAAAAGAAAAAAAGACGACATATTTTACCTTCATGTTCATTCTGTATTTACTGAGGTGACCCTAGGGCCCAGTGAGGTCACTGAATGTCAGGGGAGTAATTACCCCAGTAGACAAAACATACGTCATTGCAGATTTAATAAACATTCCTTGTATACTTCTTTATAACTATAACAGGATTCCCAAAGGTTAGGTTAGGTTAGTTAAGTTAAGTTAAGTTAAGTTAGGTTAGGTTAGGTTAGGTTAGGTTAGGTTAGGTGAGGTGAGGTTACTTTTACTTTTATCCTCTTCGCCACTGATCGGCTTGTTAGCCGCTTGGGCGATCGGTCACGTCTCTGTCACGCAATGTTGGCAAATACTGGGCATGCACCGGCTCCTGAATGTACCTGAACCCGCTCCAGTATTGGTCAAGTCTTGTCTTGAAAGAGCTCACACTCGGTGCCGTCACAACACTCTCTGGTAGATTGTTTAAAGAGTTTACAACCCTCACTCCGAAAAAGTTTGCCCTCACGGTTTTCTGGACTTGCGGCTTCTTCAATCTTGAGCTGTGACCCCTTGTGGGGCGAGCGTCCGCCAGCTCCAAGTAAGGACACTCAACTGAGTAGTGCCCCCTGAGATGCTTATACACCTCAACTAGGTCCCCCCTTGCCCATCTGTAATATAAGCTAGGCAAGTTCAGGCGCTCCAATCTCTCAGGTTAGGTTAGAGGAGTGTTCATAAACTGTAAAAGAATAAAATAATCAATTTAAAAATTCTTATTACTTCTTCTGGGGGACTTTTGTCCTGGGGGGCTTTTGTCCTAGGGGCTTTTGTCCTACACTCACATTAGCCATACAGTATACTATATTATTGATTTACTCTGCCTCTATATTACTAATAAAATAGTCACTCAGAACTACATGTCATATACTGGTAGGCAGATTAACTAATTTCACATCATAATACTTTCCTCATTTCTCAAAAAAATCTGAAAGGTAACTTTTCTTTGTTGTAATATGTTCTGTATGCATGTTCTGTTTCTACTCTTTCAAAAGAATTGATGTACTCTTATTGTGTGACAAGATACATGAAATTGTCTTTTAATTCCAAATTTTCAGGCATCATCAACATTGAAAGTCTAACCTTAAAATACAATGCAGTACTGTAGTTGATTAGCCGTGAAAATACAGTTACGTGACACAGAAGGTATTTAATCCCAGATATGGAGTTTATGCTAAGGTAATTGATGTTACAGTATGGTTAAAAATTTTCACTCACCTCGATCAACAGGGTTCAGAGATGATGGTACTGCCACTGATCATCATGGGTGTACTCCTAAACCTTGGTGGGGTATTCTCCCTCCTGCTGCCAGAGACTCTTCACCAGCATCTCCCACAGACACTAGAAGAAGGCGAGGAGTTTGGTAAACACTGGACCCTATCTGATTATTGTACCTGTTGTCCTAAGAAGTAAGTATCATCTCTTCAAGTTACCATAACCAATTACAGTACGAACAAATGTCTCTTTCTAAGATTCCAGGAATATTTTGAATATAAATGTCATATATTTTGCACAAAAGATAACATATTTACTCAGAGTAAACAAAATACTTACATTACTGTAGATCTAAAGTTGTATGTCTAATGCAAAATCTATGATGTTTATATTCAAAATGATCATCAAATTGTAAGAATTCCAGCAATGTAAATTATATTCTGGCCGGGTTATTTGTATGAATTTTATGAGCTAAAACAAATATCTTCAGTTAATAAAAAAAAAATATTCTTCACGACACTATCTGTCAATCAAAGTACCCCACCTTGCCTTCCCCCCTCTTCCAACCTCGCCAGATGGTTGGTCGGTCCCACCCTCCCCCCCCCCCCCACCAACCCTCCCTACCAGAGAAATGTTTGGGAGAAACCAGAATATTTACCTTTTTAGTAATAAATAATACCTCAGACTAAAGTTAGGATAATATAATTGACATTGCTGGATTCCTTGTAAGACCAGGAATATTTTGAATATAAATGTCATATATTTTGCACAAAAGATAACGTATTTACTCAGAGTAAACAAAATACTTAAAGTAGACCTAAAATTTGTATGTCTAAGGCAAAATCTATGATGTTTATATTCAAAATGATCTTCAAATTGTAAGAATTCCAGCAATGTAAAATATATTCTGACTCGGTAATTTGTATGAATTTTATGAGCTAAAACAAATATCTAAAATAAATAAACAAAATATACTTACCTAAATACTATCTGTCAATCAAAATACCCCACCTCCCACCTCTTCCCACCTGTAACCTGGGTCCCTCCCTCCCTCCCTACCCCTCACCCCCACCTTCCCTCCCTACCAGAGAAATGATCGGGTTATAACAGTATATTTACATTTTTAGTAATAAATAATACCTCAGACTAAAGTTAGGATAATATAATTGACATTGCTGGATTCCTTGCAAGACCAGGAATATTTTGAATATACACGTCATATATTTTGCACAAAAGATAACATATTTGCTCTGAGTAAACAAAATACTTGCATTAGATCTAAAATTTGTATGTCTAATGCAAAATCTATGATGTTTTTATTCAAAATGATCATCAAATTGTAAGAATTCCAGCAATGTAAATTATATTTTGGCCGGATAATTTGTATGAATTTTATGAGCTAAATAAAAACATTATACTTCACCCGCGTATATGAGTAAATGCACCGCGTAAAGTGGGAATTCCGGTTCTGGCAGGGTACCGCGTAATTGTAAATGTAGAAACTCGTAAAGTGAAACCGCGTAAAGCGAAGGTTCATGTGATTTTACTTAATGTGTTATACTGCATTGGGTAAAAATTCATGTACCTGTATACCCTGTATATACATATATAATGTATTTACCGAGGATAAAGTACTATAAACACTTATTTTCTATGTATGTAACCCTTAGCTTGTGTGGGGCTGTTGACAGTAGAAGCATGAAATATGTACAGAATCACGATTATATTTTTAGCTTTAAAGTTAGTGCCAATGTTGGAGTGATTGAATTTACCTATCATCTACTTTATTTAGTCCTAACTTATGCCTGAAATAGTGGGAGGAAGCATTTTTATATAAATTTTTTTTTGTTTACTTAAAAACATAAGAATGGAGAAAACTGCTGCAGGCGTATTGGCCCATACTGGGCAATCCGGTTTACATCCAACCCCTATCGCTCATCTATTCGTACAACCTATATTTGAAGCTATCCAGCATGTTCGAGTTAATGATGCTGTTTGGTAACTTGTTCCACTCGTCCACTACTCTATTTCCAAACCAATGTTTACCTATCTCGTGCCTAAATCTAAATTTGTCTAATTTAAAACCATTGCTACGAGTTCGCTCCGGGTTGGATAATTTAAGTACCTTTATTATATCACCTTTGTTTAACCCTGACTTCCATTTATACACATCAATCATATCGCTCCTCGCTCTACGTCTCTCGAACTAGTGCAAATTAAGATGCTTTAACCTGTCTCTGTACTAGAGGTTCCTAATGCCCAGGATTAGTCTTGTCACCCTTCTCTGCATACTTTCTAGGGATTCTATATCCATTCTGTAGTACGGTGACCAGAACTGAACTGCGTAATCCAAGTGAGGTCTCACAAGCTATAGTTTTAGGATAATCTCGTCAGTCTTGTAACTAACACTCCTTTGTTTGAACCCAAGTACTTTGTTAGTCTTGTTTCGAGCAATTATACGTTGTTGTCTTGGTTTAAGATTTCTAATTATCATTACCCCTAAATCTTTCTCACAGTCGGATTTCTCTGGGTCAACATTGTTCATCAAATATCTGGTTTCTCTGTTTACATCTCCTAGGCAAAGTACTTTACATTTGTCCACATTAAATTTCATCTGCCATTTTTCAGACCATGTAAAAAATTTTTTTAAAACTTCCTGTAGTTTTGCGGAGTCCTCGTTAGGTTTATTTACACGCCATATTTTTGTGTCATCAGCAAATGTACTTATGTTACAGTCTGCCCCTATATTTATGTTGTTTATGTATATGATAAATAGTAATGATCCAAGTACTGAGCCTTGGAGTACTCCACTAGTGACGTTACCCCAATCGGATCTGGTGCCATTAATGTTGACTCTCTGTTTCCTGTTCTTAACCATGGCAAAATCCAGATTAGGACATCTCCAATTCCATGAGCCTCCATTTTACATATTAGTCTTTCATGGGGAATCTTGTCCAACATCCACTGATTCGAAAACAGTGGAAAAGAGTGATAATAGATTTGTCAGACATGAACGCTAACTTATGAAGCCATATTGGGAATCACTGATCAATCTATGCTTCTCCAGGTGATTTGAAATTGAGTTTGAAATTATTGCTTCCAGTAATTTGCCTACAATTGATGTTAATCTGATTGGATGGTAGTTAGAGGATAGTGATCTATCTCCCTTCTTGAAAATCGGTATTACATTCGCTATCCTCCAGGATTCTGGTACTTCATCCTTTTTTAAGGACATGTTAAACAAATTTGCTTAGGGCATACTAAGTTCTTCCTTACATTCTATTAATAATGTGGCAAATATCTTGTTGGGACCTGGTGACTTATTAGGCATTAGTTTATCTGTTTGTTTATTAACATTATTACTAGTCACTACTATCTTGCTTAATCTATTTTCTTCACTTTTTCTGTATATAGTTGGTGCCTCGGGTATCATGATTAAATTTTCGGTTGTGACAATTGATGAAAAATATCTGTTCAGATTATTGCTCATATCTCCGTCATTATCAGATAGTTCGCCGGTATCTGAATGTAATGGTCCAATCTTGTCTCGTGTTTTAGTTTGACATATTTGGAAGAACCCCTTAGGGTTTGACTTTACCTCCCTTGCTACCTTCAGTTCATTATTCCTCTGTCAATACTTTATAATAATCTCGGAGGTAAATGTCACCACGATTGATTCTCCTACCTATAGCCTTCCTTTGTCCATTAATATTCTTTAAATAATTATTTATCCATTTGGGGTCATTGTTATTTGACTTGAGTTTTCTGTATTGGATATTCTGCCTTTGTGCATTAAGGAACTTATTATTTAAATTGTTATGGAACTCGTCAGCCTCATAGCTTGTGGTCAGGATACCCTCAGTGGTCATATTTTGTGAGGTTATGGTTGTCAGGTCACCCTCTGTGGGTACATTAAGTGAGGCCACCCTCTGTGGGTACATTATGTGAGGCCACCCTCTGTGAGTACATTATGTGAGGTCACATTATTTACCACCTCTCGTGAGGTTATATAGTTCACCCACAAACGTATCACTCCTTCTTTCAGCTGTCTTTACAACCAATCAAAGTTTGCCCAGATGTACACCCATCAGATGTACCCATACCATAGTTAACCCCTGCAGATGGCTTCCCAGATGGAGGATCCGTAGAGGTGACCCCTGTGCCAGGGGTCCCAGCTACCAGTTTAATTTTAGCTGGGGCCTCGCCACCAGAGCGATCCGGAAGAGGATCAGCCGACATTTCTGGGAAGGAGGTACCAGCTTGAACTGACATCTGTTGGATTTTCTGGGGCTCAGAATTGGGTTCCGAAGTTGGTAAAGGGGTCTCACCTCTTTCAAAACTGTCGGACAATTACTCCATCGAGACCTTTGCCAGAGGATCGTCTACCTCCAGAGACTCTGAGACCCCTCAATAGCATTTCGCTGAATTTTTTATAATACCAGAGTGGCGGGTAGAGGAAAGATGAGGCGTAGCAGATGTACCTGCCTCATCCATATGGACCTCAGCCACTACAAGAGAAGTTTGAGGACTGGTGGCATAGATTGGGAGCTGAGTTCAATACAGGTACGGATGATTCTCAGGGCGATGTCACAGCAATTTTTCGCAGAGCCTTGTGTCGGACCAGAACCTGTGCATAGGAATCCCCATGACTTTAGACTGATTTCAGTGATGCGTTTGTGGCTTTAGCAAAGCTCACTTTGTCTCTCGTGCAGATATAAAGTATCTCTATCTCGAGTCGGAACCATTCACATTCACTATAAGAGGCCGGGTGCACCTCACTACAGTGAGAACAGCAGAACAGACCCGGACATTTCTGACCATCGTGGGCTTTACCACAGTTAAAACATACGCTCGTATGACAATTGCAGCTGACCTGGCCATACGTCTGACAATGGAAGCATCATCTAGGGTTTGGGATGTATGGTTTCACCTTAAGGTAGATTCTGGCATCCTTGATATAGTTTGGAAGTTCAAAACAGCTACATGTCAATAACAGAGTTGTTGTAGGGTTAAGAATGCCATTTTCTTTCTTGTGGAACCTGTCCACTTT
This sequence comes from Homarus gammarus, assembly GCA_958450375.1. NCBI lineage: Eukaryota > Metazoa > Arthropoda > Malacostraca > Decapoda > Nephropidae > Homarus > Homarus gammarus. Next base: position 129,372 of record CAUDMG010002880.1, on the reverse strand, counting down.
CACCACCTTTTGGACTTGGAGCTTCTCCTCTGAGTATTGAAGCAGTTCTTTAGACACTACCACCCCTCAACACTGGTTAAAGGTGGCATGTGCAGTACAGGAGACTGGTGCATCAGGTACTGTACCTCAGACAGGGTACAGAGTCGAGCACTCTCCTTGGGGGAGGTGACCTCCACTAGGAGGCTACCATCTTTCTGAGTGGATATTTTGAATACTTTTCCACAAATTGTTACTATTGACTTATGAGCATTAAAAATATCCAGGTCCATTACAGGCTGGCCTTCCATGGTAAGGAACACTAGATATTTTGCAAAATCTTGGGAGAGATTGAGGCGGAAAAGTGGCAAATTGAGCTTTTTAGTGAGAGCTGAATGTGGATGTGGATTTGGTGTTGTAGTTCAGTGGGGTTGTGGAATGGGTGCGCTTGTGTAGGGGAGGGGATCAGGGCCAAACAGCCCAACTATATTGTTCCTGCAGATTAACACCGAAGACAATACGAGTTAGGCCGCCTCATACTGGCCAAGTCTCAACCCGGCTATGTCCTCGAGGTTCATTTAACTAAGTGAAGAGGCACATTGCGTCTACTATCTTGGAGGTGGCTGGGGTGTGTTGAGTCTGTGTAATATAGGAGTGTTAGTGTTGTTGGTGTTAAGTGCAGGAGGGAAGATGTGGGCTGCCTTCTATAAAATGTGGCCTCAACCTGGTTTATCCTGCAGCGTGGTAGGGGTAGGTCTAGGTCGCTAGCCAGAACTGTGCCTGGTGCCTCAACTTAGCTCCGAAACGGCGCTGATACTTGCCAAAAGGTTTGCTTGCCAGAGATTAGAGTTCATTCCACCTCTGGGGCACACCAGGCCGCCACATACTGGCCGTGTCCCCCGGCCCTGTATTATAGTCTAGAGGGGGTGGGTATTAGGGTGTGTCAATTTTGTCAACATGTTAAAAATCAAATTTGGTAGTCAAAATATTGTGCCTCTTTATGTCTAAACTTGAGATTAGCAAACAAAAATGAATTGAAATAACCCTCACCTACATCAATTATACCTTAAAGTTTCAAATATCAGTATTTCAACAAATTAATGAGACTTGATTAGAATTATTCACTTGATATTAACTAATCTCATGTAAGCATATGGATTATGGAGTATTTTATGGTTCTATAGCTTGTGTACAATATGCATGTCAGAACATGAACATGAACAGGCTCTCCGTGTGGGACAGTTTAATTCTTGTTTTGACTTGTACCAAGCGTGAGGATAAGGCGCCCGGCTCACTCTCCTTCTAGATATCATAGACGGTGGTTTGCTCTCATTGCACTTGCACCTACTCTACCAGACGAATTCTACATTTTAATTATTGTAAGTAGGGCATATTGATTGTCGCAGTTACTTATATCATTGTATAAAACATTATGTTCTAAGAAATTATTATGTTATTTCTGTTACAGCATTTTTGATAAACAAATTGATATTTTTTGAAACAACAATTGAATTATGAAACATTGAAATATTTTTCTATTTGTCAGATAGTGTGAAGATGTCAAAATTGAAGACAAGAAGTCAGTTGTCAACCCACTTGAGCCTGCTAGTTGGTAAAGGGAAGGAGCTTCCTGTATCAGAACTTCCAACAGTGAGAGACATGCTAAGATTAGGGTTACTCCTTCGAGAAAAAAATGCAAAGGACAGAAGGAACTATACAGATAAAGAACTCATAAATGACATGATAGTCCCTCTTCTGCATCAATGGACAAAAGCTAATGCACTATTCAAACCACCTGTGATTAATCAGTGTCGAACTATTGAGCTAAAACTAACGAAATTATGGCACAAAGCAGTTGAAACATCACTTGGTAAAGGAAACTTGGCCAGGAAAAATGAATTTCTGCACACACTTGATACTCTGTTTGACATTTTGACCTGCAAGTGCTCCATACAATTATGTTCTGAATCCAACTGTTCTCACTCAGGTAAGAGAGGAAATAATTCCCACATTGATTGTGGTTGTCCTCGTGAAAAGAAGATCCCTGTTTTAGAGCTTGAATTTATAAAGGCACAGAGGACAAAGGCAGAAGGCCAAGGAAGTATGCAAATGGGTTCAATAGATTATTCAGAAACAAAGAAGCAGATTGCTAATGCCAAGAAGAGAGAACAAATCCGAGAGAGGGAACAAAAGAAGAAAATGAAGAGTGAAGAAGCCATCCAAAGAGAGGAAGAGCTGTGTCAAGATGTTTATCACTTCTTTGATAGTTCTTCTGATGAACAGGAAGCAACATCAGATGATAGTTCCAAAGAGCCATCTGAACCTTTACCAAAGAAAATGAAATACAACACAAGAAATATTTCAAACATTGCTTTAGCTAGTATTCGCCACCATGCTGGACTTTGTGAGGCTGCAGAAATTGCAACTGCCGCTTGGATAGATGCAGGCCTCATCAGCCGAGAGGATGTATCTTTGGTGATAGATCATAATAAAATTAGAAGAGCACAAGAAAAAATAATGAAGGAAATATCTGATCAGCATGAAAAAGATTTAAGCGAGGGAGGGCTCTCCTGTCATTTGTTTGATGGAAGAATAGATGACACAAAAGTTTTGCTAGAAGTAGAGGGAGTGAACAGAAAGTTTCCAGGTCTCATCAAAGAAGAACACTACTCTGTCTGTTCTGAGCCTGGTGGTCGGTTTTTGTTTCACTTTGCTCCCGAAACTGAAGTAGAAGGGAAGAAACATGCAGAGGTCATTGCTGATCATATTTTATGTTGGGTTCAGGAGAGAGGACTTGGCAGTTCACTGCAGGCTGTTGGTGGAGATTCAACTGCAGTGAACACCGGATGGCAGGGGGGTGTAATGACGCATTTAGAGAAAAAACTAGGAAGAAGACTTGTTTGGATTGTATGTGATTTACATACAGGCGAGCTACCTCTTCGTCATCTCATCCAGGAACTTGATGGTCCTACAAAGAGCAACAACAAGTGGTCAGGTCCCCTTGGCATCATGCTGGATGAAGCAACACAACTAGAAATAAATACAACCTTTCCAAAGGTCGAAGTTGGCCCTCCCCTTCCGGCGTTGTCTGAAGGAGTCATCAAAGATCTCAGCACAGATCAATCCTATGCTTATCGTATTGCCCAAGCAATAAGATCAGGAGAAGTGCCTCAGTCATTGGCTCTCTTGGAGATTGGACCTGTCAGTCACAGCCGTTGGTTAACTACAGCTCTTCGTTTCTGCAGGATTTGGATTTCCAAACACGAATTGAAGGGCAAAGTGCTGAAGAATTTGAGGTTAATTGTTGGAGTTTATCTTCCCCAGTGGTTTAGTGTGAAACTTAATCCTATGTGGGTGGATGGGCCCAATCACCTTTTGTTTCAATTGCAGCTAGTAAGAACACAGAGGAAGGTAGTGAGGGACATCGTGTTACCTGTGGCAAGAAGGTCCGCTTGGTATGCTCGATCAGAAGCAGTTTTGCAAGCAATGCTTTGCAGTCAATGTACCAATCTCCGAACCGAGGCTGTAGAAGTCATTCTAAAGATTAGAGGAACGCTAATAGATGACGACCAGTTGGGAGACTGTTCGTTTCATTCAAGAAAAGTTCCCCCAATAAACGTCAATGCCACCAAATTGTCAGAATTGGTTGACTTGAGTTTGGAAGTCTTAGAGCCACCATTGACAACAAGTCTAACTAGCCAAGAATTGAGAAACCTTAAAGAGACTCCAATGCAGGTGCCGAAGTGACCTTCCCACACTCAAAGTGTGGAGAGATGTGTGAAAATGGTCACAGAAGCAGCGGGCCATGTTTACAGCCACGAGAGGCGAGAAGGTTACATCAAAGCACAAATAGCAAGCAGACTACTGATGACAAGAAACCAAAGCAAAGAGAGGATGAAGGCATTGGTTACTTTCAAATAGACTACGGATAATAAAATATAATAATTTGAAACTTGAAACAGTAACATGTGTGCAAACGCTGGTTATGTTATAAATTCACAAATATGTACATTTAAAAATCCATTTGATGTAGGTAGGACTTATACTAAAAAAAAATTTATGCCAGAATATTGTTTTGCATGCTTAAAGACTACAATAAATTGCTACCAAATTACTCGATTTTCAATTTAGCCAGTTCACCCCCTAAATTGACACACCCTAGTGGGTATGGTGTATTGGGTCTGTTAAGTATGGAAGGGTTCCTGTTTCTGTGTCTGCGTGGGAGTATAATATTGTCAAAGTATTCCTGCCATTGTGGGTGTGTGATTAGAAGGTTTTCTATTTGTTTGTCATCTAATTGTCTCCAGTAGATGTTGAGTGATGGAATGGAGCTGTGTTCATATAGGGACAACTACATGAAGGATGTCCAATGTGTGTTGTGTATGAACCATAGTATACAGTATTTTAGTTTATATGATCTGTAGTTTCTTGGTGTTGATTGGTGCTGCTAACTGGAGTGTGTGGGCTTTGTGTAAGTGTGATTTCACTTTGATTAATGCATTTCTGAATCTGTATATGCTTGAGAAAGTCTTGTTTGTGACTGCTGTCTTTGTCTTGATGTGGTAGTTCATTGTGAGGGTGTCGTTGAATGTGACTCCTAACACTTCGTTTGTCCCGTTTGACAAGAATGGGTGTTTGGTTGTCGATATAAGGGTTTAAGTACATGTGGTGGGGTTGCCGTTTTTTTGTGCCGATGTAGGTGATTTGTGATTTGTTAGGGTTTCTTTGTATTCGCCAATCGAGCTTCCAGTGTGTGATCTGTCCGAGTTCACTGTATGCTTTGTCTGTCAGATGGTCTAGTCCTAGTTTGTGTCGGACTAATTCTATTTCCTTCGTCGGTGTAATGTATGGTCAATGAGTCGGTGTGTAAAGGGTCAGGAAGGTCATTTGTGCACAGTGTTGGGAAGAGGACTGACCCTTGTGGGACTCCTGCGTACAGTGGGAAATATTCTAAGCTTTCGTGTTTGAATGTAATCCTCCTTTTTCTGTCTGTTAGGAAGTTGCACAAGAGTTGCTGTGATTTTTGGGGAGGTTAAAATTGGTGTATATTTTGTATTTTTGTCCATCGTACCAAATTCTGTCCAACTTTTCTTACGCCTTGTATGCTCCTTTGTTCTGGCAAAAGTAGCTTTGTCACTAGGTTAGAGGTGCGTCCTTGATTGAGTGGTCTGCCCTGAATCAGAACTGCTTGTAGGACAGAAGTTCTTCATCTTCAAGGTGTTGTCTGAGCATCTGTTGTATACTGTATAGCCTCTCATATGTTTTACCCAAGACCTCTAGTAGGCTGATCAATCTGTAGTTTTGTGGATCTTATACGACACCTTTACGTGAATATGTGGTATTTACACTTGATTCTACTCTTTATAAAATTTTCATTATTATCCGTTGTTTTATATGCTTGGTGCCATTTGTCTTGATATTCAAAATAATTAGTGAAACGAAAAGTGGTGAATGTATTCTCCGAAAGCGTGAATTTGTTTTATTTCGACGGTAAATGTTCTTTATTTCAAATGTTTTTCCACTCATATCTTGAAAGTTAATGTTTTCAAGCAGTTATATCTTTACATACATTAAATTCAGCATTAAAGTGAGTCACAACTGGGTATCCTTCCTGCATATATGGATCTACTGTATTTGCGATATATCAATATTAATCAAACATTATATATAAGCCAATGAACTGCAAGGAAGTGCAAGAAGGTTGGCGTGGCCCATTACCGTCGGCTAAAAAACAAAAAGAAAGCAACAACTAGTAAGCTGACAAGTGGATAAATTACAGTAAAGTGAAATGAACTATTTGGGTCCTGATTAGGTTGAGTGAGGTGGATCAAGCAGGTGGTCTGATGAATGACAGCGCCTGAATCCTGACTGGTAATAGTATAAAATATTATTATAAAAAGATATCTTTCTATGTGAACATACACAACTTCTAAAATTTTAAAAACAACCCTTAAAATACTAACGCTCTTATAATTACTTGCATCTAATCTTTAGTTTTGCTGATCCTTCATAAAATATTGCAGGCCAAGTAGTATGAATGGTGTGGCAAAGAAAATGTCTGTCAACAACAGTATTCATGATGATGGCGAGTCCGAAAATGTAACTGGGGACGCAACCTACCCTGGTACGAGCCTCCTCTCATCACAACACTTCAAGGAACTCGAGGATAATGGGAGAGCAGGAAGAGGAGGAGAGGGGCATGGAGAGGAATGTTCAGGAAGACCTCAGTCGAGAATATTGCTTGATGATTTTGACAACTCTAGTAATAGTATTGATGGTGGGAGTAGGAAACGTCGAGGAGGTTCATCTGCATATCCTAAGGGAGAGGATGGTGAGGTAGAGAAGACAGGGGAGGAACAAAATCTTGTCACCTCCAGCAGAAAAGTTACCGTTGTTTAGTACAAAGAAAATAACAGCAGCTAATGTGAACTTTAATACAGATTGTGATGTACATTTATTAAAAGACCCAATGTGTGGTGTTTATTTGTACATTTGCTTTCTCTCGGACATGTTTATATTATTGGCCATTACACATTGGTGAATGAATTAATATATCATTCATATTGCATTTGATTCATTCTCATTGTTCATATTTACAAGGACTTGTAATAGGATAGTCCTATATAATGAGAAGTTTTACATATATAAGAAATTATATAAGTAGAGTATACTGTATATAAACTCTAGAATTAGATACGAATTGTAAAATAATATACAGTACAGTATATTTTAATGTTCAAAATAAAAGTAATTGTAGATAACAACTGAATTGTGTAAATACTTCAGCCGTATTTTCTGCAGAGAATGTAGATCTGATAGTACTAGTCCACTATTATGAGTAGAGAAACTGTTCTTGTAGTCACTGATCTTTGTCCACATTCACATTATAACTCACCGTACACACCCTCCTGTTTCATCTTTTATCACTCTACGTTTAGAGAACATTACAGACGCAGGGACCCTTTTGTCTCTCAATGAGCCTCATTCAGAATTAAGGCACTTTTCAAGCATTGCATCCAGAAAACAAACTTATGTTCAGGGAATTAGAATGAACAGATCTATTTACTCCTCTTCAGGTGACAGAATAAACATATTGTTCATTGGTGAAAGAACAGTATTTTTGGTGACTGTGGAAAGGGCAATTTGGGGGCCTGGGGACAGCTCCCGTGTATGTCACTGTCCTTCCGTCTATTTTCTTGCTTTCATCATATTACTTTTCCCTTACGTGAATTTTTGTTGAGGCAGCCATCATTCTTTTCACACTGTTATTTCACATGTGACTGTGATGACAAACCAGCATGCTAAAATACTGAACATAATTATATTGGTAGCACTGCTGGTTACTCAGATCCTTGAAGATATGGGACTGGTCAGCATCTGAAGCATTGTGACTATTGTCGTTATATTATCTTGTGTGCTGTCAAACTGTGATTGCTGAAAAATATTATGGAATAAACAGTTTTAGATTTTACTCAGTGATGTATTGAGCAACACAATAACAAGAAAAATAATTTTAAATATTTTGACATAAGAATGTGTTGATTCCTTGTCTTGTTTACATGCGATTATTACTATACCATGTAGAACTATCAGTTTTAATGACATCCAGTTATGCATTAGGAATAATTTTCATTGTGCTGGACTAAAGTGTGACTAAAGATCCTCATACTTATTAATTACAGTAACTGTGTAAATACTGTGGTAGTCAGTGAAAATACAGTCCAGGTATCTATTTTTGTATGAATACATACGACAGTGCACATTTGTACCTGTACTCATGAGGTAAGTTTATTTCTTTTATTTTATTAATGGTGCAAACAAATTCGTTAACGGTACAAAAGGCATACCGGGTATTTGAAAATTAACTACAACTATGTCTTGAAAACTTTTTATTCACATCAATTGAATTATTCTTGTTTAATATATATATTGTGTTAAGTTTAATTCTTATGTTTGATCAAATCTTATGAATCCATAAATAAATTTTTGTCAATTGCTTGATAAATCTGTCACCAAAATTTTCCTAACTGAGTTATGTGCTTTTATTTACTTAGCAGATGGCAACGGGCCTTATTAGGGAATTTAGGTCTAGATAGTGAAGTTTATATAAGAAATTTGTAGCTCACCTGTTAAATAAATACACTTTTTAAACATATCAATATCTTTTAAGTTATTACTACTCAGGTGGTTGATAGAGTAAAAGTAAAGTTCCTGTACAGTATAAAAAGACACTGTATAATGCATGGCTCTTGTGAGTGTTTTTACTTGTTTGTATTCTTTTACTCTTATCCTCTTCACTGATCGGCTAGTTAGCCACTTGGGCGGTCGGTCACGTCTGTTACGCACTGTTAGTGCCGTGCATGAAATGCTAGCCAGTAATTTTAAGCTGTTTTGTTTTTTACTTGTTTAGGGTGAAATAAACTGAATGTTATTGGTGATAATTAATACTGTAATTATCTTCCCATTAATATTATTTTCATGTTTATGTGCTATGCTAGGTGATAATTGTGTCTATAGAACCACATATGTTCTTAAAGATGTATTAATGCACAAATGAAATGATTCAGCCGTGAGCTGAAATTATGTAATGTACGTTTGAATGTAAATACTGTAACCACAAGCATGTAATAAAGTTAGTGAATACAACAAACCACAAGTATGTACTGTATATAAATTATAAAGTCATTCTTCTTGATAATTATCACTTTTTATGTTTATCAGCAATGTTGTATTCCCAAGGCAATGTAGTTATTGGAGACATTAAGCTTTAAAATAAATAAAAGAACATAATAAAATATAAAATGATAAGTAACAATTTTCTAAGCTTTTACTGAATTATAAACATCAATCAATATAACAACAGATGATTATTGTAGGAAATAATACAGTTTTTAGTGTGTTTATTGTACTGTACTATGTTTTTTTTACTAAAGTAATTCATTTACCTTATTTGCCTAATGGCCACCTAGAAGTAGCCATGTTGAGGGAAGGAGGCCAATGGCCTGTGCAGGATCCCTTCATTGTTCTTGATAATGTTGTCTAGGGCTATTTTGAAGCCCAGTTCTATACAGTAATTATTTCAATTCTACAGATCTATGTGAAGAATTATTTCCTTATATTCTTTCTGCATGATGACTTGGCGATAATTGTTTATGGAGATTAATTACATGCAAACATACTAATATCTGCTTCACGTTTCAGACTACTGTAGTTTCTAGCCATTCGTGCATAAGTTTAAACTTTGATTATCAGTACATGTAATTTTTCAGTAAATAGTGATTTTTAAAAGTGCTACCTTTCATTACAACCATTTTTTTGTGAATTGGTAGTAGGGGCAATTTTTCTTTGGCTTTGTCATGATTTACACACAAATAGTTCTCTGATTCTTATTACACTATAAACAAATAAGAAACCCGAGAGTGTGTCACTGAGAATTAAATTAATAACTGTGACATCAGTTACTGTATTACCTGATGAAGTCCAAAACTTAACACCGGGTTTGTGTTCCTCAGGTTGTGATGAAAATATGCCAACACTAGTAGTCTATCACTTTATACAATCATCCAAATCACTCTACCCCAGGATTCATTATTAAACTTAAGTGTTCTTGAAATTTATTGTATCTTCGTGGCACGAATACCAGTCATACCCAAAGTTTCCTTGTTTTGCTGGAAAGAGAGTTTGTTACTATAAATATCTCGGGGTATCAACATTTATGTTCTTATCTTATTCTTCTAGAGTGATGATGAGAGAGGAACTCTACTGTACACGAAAACAGAGTAAATTGATATCAGAGTCTAGCTTATAACCCGACACAATAAATGCTGTACAACGGTCCAGTTCATATTGACTCATTAAGTGAAAATATCAGTCTTGTGTTTCTCTTTTGTCGTTTCATTTTAAAGTTTGTTTTTTCATTTGAGGTTAAAATGCCTCTGTTTCATCCATTGTTAATGAAATTGACGATGAAGATTGACAGGAACAACTGATTCATCAAAGATATTTATAAAAAACTATAATAGAGTATGCAGTTTTACTTGAAATGAAAATGGTAATATTTTGTTTATAAAAAAAATATTTCTCTCATGCATGTGTAGCTTAAACATTATGTTTAGATATAGGCTTGTAAATGAATGTTTGAAATTGAAGTTCCTCAACAGTATTTTTAGATAATTGTTAGGCGAAATACATACATATAACCCTAATTTAATATGTCAGTACAGGTATGCACGAATGATTCATGTTAATAAACATGATAATTATATTTGTTGGTTTTTCTTAACTTACTTTTTAGAATTTTACTAAGAAATAGGTTGTTTATTTATAGTATAAATTGAACTTTATGGACAGTATTGAGGAGTGGTTCTCATGCAGGCTAGGCAGTCCTCTGATCATCCTGTGTTTAAATCTCCTCTAACAAATGTGTGGCTTACAGCCCTGTATATCTGATGGCTACCTGTATTGTTGTGAAAACCTAATTGGTTCTTAAATATCCAGACCACAGGGAATAGATACAACCAACCTTGTATTAGCCTCTGTCTAACAGACAGTAATACTTAAATAAATGTGGGTTACATACATTAGGTTTATATAATTACATCACCCACAGTAACTTTCCTATGAGCCGTGAGTAGTCATCAAGTGGACATGTGACAGTGTATTCCCACTGTGCCCTCACACCTTGACCGCAGAGTCATCAATTAGGTAGCCGGCTATCGTCAGTTGTACTCCCGTCTCTGAGCCACTGAGACGTGCTCTAAGATGTTAGATACACCCAAAGCTTCGTCCATTATTAACGCTCACGGTTCATAGCGTTAATTACGGTGATATCCCAGTTATTGTGCATTAGTTTTTTCTTAATAAATGGACAAAAAGACCATTTGGGCTTTGAAAACTTAACCCAAAAACATTCATGAATGTTGCTTCCAGTTCACCTCTAATTAGTGATTTCACGGGTAACCGGAAACTGCAACATAAAGGTGGCAGCAGAATACTACAAATCTATGAAGAAAGAAAACAGCATTTTATACAAAAACTGGCGATTTTTGGTTAAAGTTTGACATACTCCATTTTTGCATGTGATATCTACCTTTCTGAGAGGCAGTAAATTTTAGTTAAACACAAGTGACATCCTAGTTCAATGTACAAGTTTCTATTATTGTTATTATGAGTGACTTAATACATTTGATCACTTCATACATGGCAACACTGTACAGACTAGCATTACCACACCCTGAATGTTTGTGCAACCCTGCATTCAAGATGCTCTCATGAATGTTTTCAGCTACTAAGCATAAAAGCATCAGCAAGCCTTCTCTCCCAGTGAGCAGAAGCATCACAGCACCAAGAAGCACCTCAGCATCAAGCAGCAACCCCAGCCCGAGGCCCCCCCAGGGTGAGCCCAGTCTTCAGCCCAGTGTTGTTTTGATTGGTCAATGTCTGGCTCAGCGCTCTCTTGACACTTGGTCAACACTTGGTGGCTACTCCCTGTGACCCACCGTGTGACCCGCCCAGTGCACCTGGGTTCCATCAGACAACTGTCTTTGACATTGCTTCGGTCATCATGTCTGCCAGCCCCTGGCAACTCATACGTCATCGATGCCATATTGGAAACATCACTCCGTCATAGCAACACGACAGCTTAGATGTTCGCTTTTATAAACAGACTGACCCTGACCTCATTCTCACTAGCTGTGAGACTGCACCCCACAGAACTCTTAAGGACTTCAAGATCAGAAAATCAATCAAGTCTTTGTGCTGATCTGACTTTCTGCCTCATTTACACACAATTGCAGAGTCTCAATTGTTTCACTTACTATTGACAACACAACATACTGTTTCTCACTTTTGATATTTTTTAATTTTTGTGTTTCTTTATGGTTCTTTATTATTATTATTATTATTATTATTATTATTATCAGTGTTCCTATTCTTATTATAATTATTTTATTTTAATTTCAATTTTTTATTTTTTATTATAAATTTTATTTACTATGGATTATTATTATTATTATTATTATTATTATTATTATTATCATTATTACTCTTATCATTATTACATTATTGCCCCCCAAAGCCCCGATGTGGGTCAGTGACCTGTGCCCGGGTGGGCTAATCCTCGTAAAAAAGAAAAGAAAAAAAAATCTGTTTCCCTACAAGACATATTTTGTGACAGTCATATTTTGCTTCTACTTCATTCACTCTGAACGCATTCATCTTGACAACCAGGCACTGTGTGGGTTGCTGTAGCTGCCGCAGAGGTGGTGGCCAGTAGCCAAGTGGGAGGTTTGACGAAGACCATCCGAAGTGTCTTTGACCTAACACTTCCTTTAAAACTGCTACGCCTGGGGGCGGCCGCCAATCAAATCTAATAAAAAATCTCAACATTTGATTCAACTAATTAGCGCTCAATATTCTGTGTGGGTAATAGGATGCGGAACATTTTTAATCAGTTACAAAATGGAACTATTATATGCTGGGTGCGATTTCGATAATTGGAAGTTTATTGTATTATTTCATTCGAAAAATGAGGAAACTTTAGAGAACAGAGGAACCCACGACGCATTCTGGTCCCTGACTCAGAGTAAGGTAAGAAATACTGTAATGGCTATTTATATTGTAGCATAGTGTATGTGGCCAGTAGTCAAAGTTCTCTTTCTCAGGACCACATAAACATGTACATAAAGGAAATCTCGCACTCAGGATGGAGGTGAGAAAGGAAACTCATAATAACGTTTTCTTTACGTATACAGTGGTCCCTCGGTAAACGAGCACAATCCGTTCCAGCAGGTTGCTCGTTAACCGAAACCATTGTTTCAATGGGTTTTTGGGTAATTGGTTCCAGCTCACCGAAAATTGCCTAAATTCAACAAAAAAGGTAGAAAAGTACACTTACTTTCAGGTGTGTATGCAGAAGGCTCCATGATGATGATGATAGGAATTAGAATGAGGGTGGAGGAGAAGGGAGAAGAGAAGGCATTGGGGTGGAAGAGAAGTCACCCCATGGCGCCATTTCACCCATAAAATTTTAGTTCTCCTGGTGTATTTCAAGATTATTTTCTTTAAATCAACACTGCACTGCATTATACAGTATATTGTCAATATGTAAAATATATTTCAAAATGACCAATAATTTCCTTGGAAACAGAAAAAAAGCATTTAGTTGAAGAGTCTCAAGCAAGATGTTACCTCCACTGAAAACAGAGAGAGACTAACGCCTGTCTGGTGTGTTAACAGGCTGGATGGCACGCCAGAAACTAGTTTCTTTACCTTCAATTATGTTCAATAATTGTTAAAATGACTAAAAAAGTTAATATTAAACTTTTAAAATTATTGAATAGTATAAACTTCTTGATATTTACTAAAATAGTAAGGAATTTAAGCCCTAAAGCCGATTACTGTATTGGCGGACTAATACTACAGCTGGTGGACCGCCAAATGCAAGCGAAAACATGTTGAAGTCGGCTTGTAAAAAACTCGTTAATCGAGGGATTGCTCGTTAACCGAAGTTAAGAATCTTATGGAATGTAAATCGTTAACCGAAATCTCGTTAACCGAGGCGCTCATTAACCGAGGGACCACTGTATGTGAAATATTGAAATTAAATAGGGGTGTAAAAAATAAAAACAACTACTTACTCAAATACATGTGAAAGTATCCAAACCAAAATGTACTTTAGTAAAAGTAAAAAAAGTATCTATGAAATTAAGTATTTGAGTAAAAAAGTAAAATGTACAATCACCTAAAATTCTCTCAAGCCCTCATACATCACAGGTCATTATGATTTACCAGCTACAAAAAATATAAAAAGAATAGCCATCATGGGAGATTTGTCTTAGTAATTTGACACATCTCCAGCAAAAATTAATGGCTATGTATGGTGTTCATTACTACATTTAGGGTGTAAACTAACTTAGCAGGATTATAGTAACAAAAAAGTGTATCTTTCTGTTTCCAAAAAATATATTAAAAATTTAAATAAACAAGTACAGTATTACCCCGCCTAACGCGGTTTCACTTAGCGCGTTTTACCGTATACACGGTGCCTCGCCAGAGCTGAACTTTCACTTAACTCGGGTTTTTTCCACATGTACGCTGTGAGTGTCCGGCTCGAGAGCTATTTTTAGATTTGCCCCACCCCCCACCCGCCACCCTGCCTGACTGCCTGTTTTAGCTCATAAAATTCATACAAATTACCCAGCCAGAATATAATTTACATTGCTGGAATTCTTACAATATGATGATCATTTTGAATATAAACATCATAGATTTTGCATTAGACATACAAATTTTAGATATAAAGTTTATTCTGAGTAAATATCTTATTTTTTGTGCAAAATATGTGACATTTGTATTCAAAATATCCCTGGGCTTACAAGGAATCCAGCAATGTCAATTATATTATCCTAACTTTAGTTTGAGGTATTATTTATTTCTAAAAAGGTAAATATATCTGGTTTTCCCACACATCTGGTGGGATGGTTGGTGGGGGGTGGGGGGAGGGAGGGACCAACCGACCATCTGTTACAGTGTGAAGAATATTTTTTTTTTTATTAACTGAAGATATTTGTTTTAGCTCATAAAATTCATACAAATTACCCGGCCAGAATATAATTAACATTGCTGGAATTCTTACAATTTGGTGATCATTTTGAATATAAACATCATAGATTTTGCATTAGACATACAAATTTTAGATATAAAGTTTACTCTGAGTAAATATGTTATTTTTTGTGCAAAATATATGACATTTGTATTCAAAATATTCCTGGTCTTACAAGGAATCCAGCAATGTCAATTGTATTATCCTAACTTTAGTTTGAGGTATTATTTATTAAAATTTAGTGGTTTTCCCCAAAAAACTTCTCAGAGAGGGAAGAGCCAGCAGTGTTGTGTGAGAAGAGGGGGAGGGAGTTGAGTCCATTATTTGAATGGATATTAACTTGGAGACTGTATTTCTCTATTTCTCTTAAGTATTAATTGTGTGCATGTACCATCATAAAATTAAGATGATATTTTTACTAGAACATAGGTATTGTATCGGAAAAAGTGGAGTTTGGGGATGGGCCAGTTTCTATTGGAATTAATCCCATATGTTCTGTTGTTCACTTAGCACGGTTTTCACTTAACACGGTACCCTCTGGGTTTTATTGAACGCGTTAAGTGGGGTACAACTGTACAGTATAAACATTCACCAACTTTATTCTGGAGAGAATCTCTTTTTTAACTTGAGAAGCAACTGATTTTAAAAGTTTCCACAGTCCAGCCTTACTCCCAGAGGAGCGAAAATCTAACCAGGCAACAGAGGCAGGGAGTGGAGTGTTTAGCCGGATGGCTATGTCCAGTAGTCTTGGGAGAGATCTAAAAATGTCCATGCTCTTCACTGAAGAAGTCAGGTATGCTTCAAGGTCCTTCTTCCCTTGGCTCTATTGTGGCTTCTAAACTGAAGAGAAGAAGTTCTTCTCATCCGAGGAACTGTCGCACTTCTCAGCACATTCGGTGCTGCTCGTCTCCACCTCCAGCAGGATGTAATCCAGACTTATGGCACAAGTCAGGAACCATAGATATATTTATTAAATTACAGTAAATGTTCAAATTGGTTGCAATTTTTTTAAGGCACTTTCTGACGCACTCAAAGTCTGATGTTTGAACTATCCCCAACATGTTGGTAGTGATATTGGCACACTCAGGTGTGATCGCATCTTTTAGATCACATATGGTTCTGGGTCGATCAGCATAGACAAGTGACTTGAGATGACCCCACAAGAAAAAGGCAAGAGGCATAAGATCCGGAGACCTAGGTCCAGGTCATTCAGCGGGCCCTCACTGTCTGATCCACTTGCCTGGGAATGTTTCATCTTAGAAGCTCTGGATGATGATTGCAAACTGTGGTGGTGTACCCTCATGCTGAAACCACATCTTCATCCATTCTGCCAGTGGAACATCATCCAATTTGGGAATGAGAAATGTTTGCAACATATTAAGACATAAATATATTGACATCGAAAAAGTACGGACCTCTCAACCGATCCCCCCAGAGCGCAGCACACCAAAATTCGTGGATCAAATTGCACCTGACCTTCCTCCATCCCTTGGGGGTTCTCACAGGCCCAATAGCATGCATTATGCCTGTTGACATGACCACTCTAGTGAAATACTGCTTCATCGCTGAACATGATGCGTTGTCGAAGCCATCCATGATGTAAAAACCACTGGTAGTATTCCACACAACGGTCTGTGTCGTCATCGTGCAGTTCCTGGACGAGGTGGATGTTGTATGGGTGGGAATGGTTTGCTATAAGAATACATTGAATGGACCTTGTTGAGACACGTTTTCTGGGATAACTTTCCTAAGGACTTAAGTGGGCAGTTTACGATGTTGTCAAGAACCATATCTTTTGTTTGTGCATCGGTTGCAGTTTTTGGCTGGCCACTTCCCGTTTGTTTGAAACGAGTGACCAATTTACCAATTGTTGACTGAGCACGCAACTGGTGGCCTCTCAGGGTGTTTTCATGTGGCAACCTGCACTTCGGCATCTCAGCTACCCTGAGAGATTGGAGCGCCTGAACTTGCCTGGCTTATACTACAGACGGGCAAGGGGCGACCTAATTGAGGTGTATAAGCATCTCAAGGGGCACTACTCAGTCGAGTGTCCTTACTTGGAGGAGCTGGCGGACGCTCGCCCCACAAGGGGTCACAGCTCAAGATTGAAGAAGCCTCAGGTCCAGAAAACTGTGAGGGCAAACTTTTTCGGAGTGAGATTTGTGAATTCATGGAACAATCTGCCAGAAAGCGTTGTGACGGCACCGAGTGTGAGTTCTTTCAAGACCAGACTTGACCAACACTGGAGCAGATTCAGGTACATTCAGGAGCCGGTGCATGCCCAGTACTTGCCAACAGTGCGTAACAGAGACGAGACCGATCGACCAAGCGGCTAACGAGCTGATCAGTGGTGAAGAGGATAAAAGTTAATTAAACCGCCTGTAAATCTTATAAGTTAACCACAAAAATTTTACTTTAATCATAAAAAAATCGTAATATATTTCCCCCATAAAAAGCATCTACCTCAATAAAGATAAGACCTTCACAATGAGTAATAAAGCGTGTTACTTCAACCATAAATAAAGCTTATCTTGAAGTCAACAAAAGTGAAGATCTTTAATGCTAAATTCTTAAAATAAATCCGTATCATCTCATGACAGATGAATTAATGAACTAACGTAACTTATTATTATTATCATTATTAGGTAAGTAGGTTAGGTTGATTCATCTTATTTCGTATAATCAAGTAATATAAGATTCGCTGGAAGTGTTTGTGTGTGTGATACAATTTGTTGGTAAACACTGTAGATCAAGCAGCAAAAATAACCTGACGGCTAGATGTCGTTTAGTCATAGTGTGAGGGGGCGGATTCTCGAGCTGTCACCAATGTGAGGGGGCGCATTCTCGGTCTGTCACCAATGTGAGGGGGCCTGACTCCCTCTCTGTTTCTACACCACCCTCATCTTATTTACTTCTCTTAGTTCTTACTCTTACTCAGTTCCATCACCTATTCTTGGGTAGCATGGACATTCTTTTGGTAGCCTGGGCATTCTTTTGGTAGCATGGTCATTCCTTTGGTAGCCTGGGCATTCTTTTGGTAGCATGGTCGAGGGTCTAGGCACGTGAGTATGGTAATTTTGGTATCAGGTCACTTGGATGGAAATAACGGTAAAATACTGTGGGAGAAATGAATACACCTAAAGTACTCTAAAAACAAATTTATTAATATGCAATCAAAGGGGAAAATATATGTTATTAACATATAACTACCAGGCTCAACTCCTGGTCTTAGTGCAAACTCAGTACCTTCTTCTTTACTCTTACTCACAACATTACTGGTGGTACATTACATGGCACTCATTGTAGATTATTCAACATATACGTAAACAATGACACTAGTATATGCAGGGGTCCGCTACCCAACATGGGATAATTACTTCCAACTAATTATCCCTAACATACATGTTACAACACTCTCTGTGGACATATACTTCCAAGGAGTAACCCAGGGTAGAGCACTGGGGCTGTTGTTATTGTGGGGTAGCCAGACACATGGCGGGTCTGGGGTCTGGCCCAACGAAGCCTTGGGGCACATTAATCAGGCCGCATCGGTGCCATCTTCTCATATATGATCCCGGCGGGACATCTAATACATCCGAGGCCGTTGTTGGATGGTAGAGCGATTCAAGAATCACAATGGGATCGGGAGACAAACGGGGCAGCGTCAGGGGACCTGTATGGATGAAGGGACGGGCACTCACTAACTGTGACAACAACATTACGTTTCAGGGGACGTTAAAGACGTAAATATGACTTCACTCAGAGCATATCAACTACGTTACTGTAACACTTGCACAATCAACTATTAATTGGGTCAAATCACTTAAAGAAGGGCGAATTACAACACATAGTGGAATGGCATACCTGTATGGATGAAGGGATGGGCACTCACTAACGGTAGAAATGCCCGCGG
Source organism: Homarus gammarus (assembly GCA_958450375.1). Lineage (NCBI taxonomy): Eukaryota > Metazoa > Arthropoda > Malacostraca > Decapoda > Nephropidae > Homarus > Homarus gammarus. The sequence goes on along the minus strand of CAUDMG010002880.1, from coordinate 110,881 downwards.
GGCCCTCACTCAAAACAGACCAGGGAGTCCACCTACTTCTATTCCGATGAATTAATTTACGGTACACTCTGACGTTGAAATTGAGACTATGAACTCATTTTCATTCTCTACTATTATCTTCACTAACAATGCTCTGACTCAGCTATCAAAAGCAAAATTAAATTGATTACAAAGGGTTGGATGGCAACAGGTCCCAGCATACAGCATCTACTCCCATAGACCAAGACGGGGGAAACATAGAAAACGGGGGACGTTTCCCCTGGGGGACTCAGAAGATTTTGTGGACGTTTGAGCGTAATATGAATCCTTAAGGTTTTCAGGTTAGCCCTTATCATGACCATTACAAAGCTTCCCTCTTCCCCAAGATTTATATTATGCGGTAACGTTCGCAAAACATGCACAGTAATTACACAGATTCTCTAAACAACTGTTACCTTTCGTCACGGTTTCACACTACATACACTCGTAAAACACATCAGGACTCTTACAGGTATCTGGTACAAAAGCATACAAAATACAAACAAACAATGGTTACATACATGGGATAAACAGTAGCAAAAAAAAATTAATCCATTATCATTGACAACATGGCATAGGGAAACAAAATACAAGTAATTAAACATACATAGGAAAATAATGCAACAATAAAGAAAAGCATAAAAAATGGGGTTACATACATAACATAAAAAATTTGTTACACAATACAAACTCTGAAGACACCGTTTCTCATATCATAGTTCAAAGAGGAGACTTATCAAATGCTTACTCGACACCACTGAGATTTAACTTAGATTTCTCAAGCTAGGACGTAGATGAACAGACCCCATCAAGTCGAAGGAATGGCATGTTGCTCTTAATCTAAAGAGTTGTGTCGCACTCGCGAGAGGCAGCACCATTCAAGGGACTCCGAACGAGCGGGTATTCCCAAGAATTCAATGCTAACGAAACGGTCCTCATGAGAACACCACCAAACCAAAAACTGTCTGTACTTATGGCATTAGCCATGTAGTAAAATCAGCGCCATTGTCGAGGCCTGACTCCACCTGAAAGTCACGAACATTACTCCTATACACATCCACAATAAGCCTAGCTAGGGCTTTACCGGCAAAACTTGAGAACTCTCAACTGGTATCTTTACTCAACTAGTAACAGATACCCATCAGATGGTTGCATAACAGCCAATCCATCTTCCAATCTCTGTGTCTACTGCACTTGACAATCCCCATCAAAAAAAAAATCAAAGAAAAAAAATCACAAACACCTATACACTCCCAAACATTCCGAACTCACATGGCAAACAACGTACTCACTTACCAGTTGTACTTCTCAATTGCAACACATGTATGCAAAACATCACTCTTCACCATGCATGTCAACAATCAATTCCTTCCAGTCAAAGTCTACAGCCCTTTAAAGAAATCTCGGTAACACTGATGCTCGTCTTTCACATAACTAGCAAGAGAGGCATTCCACACTCTTCTTTTCTACGCTTCCTTGTCCATCAGGCCATGCACCTGATGAAGCAACTGGTGGTGAAACCCGGGTGTCATTCCTGAGAATGAACATGTCTCCACCCTCATACTTCTCAAGTCTACACATCAACTTATTGGACACAGGTTCTGAGCTGACTGCCCTGATTGGTTCTCTTGTGACGGCCATCATGCCTGGAGGTCACAACTACTCACTGTACCACACAACACGGGCACAGTGCACACTTTCAAAAACAAATGGATTACTGCCTAACTGTCCTTCTAATATGAGAACACTTGAAATACTGGCTCAAAATTATTGCACAAATTTCTACTCGACTTATTACTCATGACCCGTAGTAATAATACTGAAATGTGAACTTGTACTTTGTTGTCACTTTTCAAGACAACTTACTGTGCACACTCAAAGGCAATGGTACTTGTTATTGTCAATCTCTAGGGTGCAACACTGTATTAACTCTTCCGGAATTACACCGTACTATAACAAATCAAACTTAAAAAAAAGAATCAGACATTTCCATTACTGAGTGTCACTTTCACAAAATAAAGTGGTAATACTGTAATATTTTACAAGACTGTCCCCTCAGTACTCAACAAATATTCACTGTCTTTTCAATTGCAATGATTTCAACACTTATCACTTCGCAATGTACTCTGTTGTACTCACAAATGGGGGGTCCTTACATGTACTTTCACCAATCAATTTTCAAAGATTGCGTTCTTTTACAGATGTCCATATCACCATAGAGTCCTCAGCTCATCAAAGCAATTGCTGAAATTATACATGTATTAGATCTCAAATAAACATAAAACACACTTAATGACATTGCCTGTAAGTCTACACTGCTAGAAACTAATGCTCTATTCACTAAAAATCATACTAATAGAAACCATACAAAAAATACAAAATACTCGGGTATCTAACACAACACAGGTTATACCAATAAATTCACTTGTCAAAACTGACCTCAACTTATAACTAAAACACTTCCAATTAAAATTAAAACAACTACACCCATATTATGTCAATTACAAATAACACTACTACATTACCTTAATATAATTATGACCTTCCGGTACACTCAGAAATCGACACTGTCCACAACATTCGTAACATTGCACATGATCAATGTCCCTCATTGTCTGTAAATAACAAAGCATTAACTCGAGTGATCACAACAATTGCTATGGTACCAGTGCAGAAAGGCACCCAAAAAAAAATTTACCTTGGCATACAACCAACACTTTTCTGAGATTTCACAAAAGACTGCAAAAAAAAATTAGGTAGCTAACCTCTGTTTTTAGACATTTTCTGACACTTTTCAATACATTTTGCTGTACACTTTACTTTAAAACAGATTTCTAATTTTCTCGAGGCCCATGTTCTAACCTAACTCCAAATAAAGTATTTGCCGTGAACTGTTTTCAACATCTCCGTAACCTCAAAAAAATTTTGCACAGAATTACACTATACTGTACACTGGGAAAAATTTCCATTACAAGATTATTAGCACTCTGAAATATTCATTAGTTACAGTGACATGGTTAGGTAGATGCAGGGAGAAATGGTTATTACAGCTCACTTTTAAACACAGAAATTACCCACAGTATCACATTTATTCCTCCTGACCTTGATACCATATAAATTTCATCCCAGCTGCACACCAATGTGAGGGGGCGGGTTCTCGAGCTGTCACCAATGTGAGGGGGCGCATTCTCGGTCTGTCACCAATGTGAGGGGGCCTGACTCCCTCTCTGTTTCTACACCACCCTCATCTTATTTACTTCTCTTAGTTCTTACTCTTACTCAGTTCCATCACCTATTCTTGGGTAGCATGGACATTCTTTTGGTAGCCTGGGCATTCTTTTGGTAGCATGGTCATTCCTTTGGTAGCCTGGGCATTCTTTTGGTAGCATGGTCGAGGGTCTAGGCACGTGAGTATGGTAATTTTGGTATCAGGTCACTTGGATGGAAATAACGGTAAAATACTGTGGAAGAAATGAATACACCTAAAGTACTCTAAAAACAAATATATTAATATGCAATCAAAGGGGAAAATATATGTTATTAACATGTAACTACCAGGCTCAACTCCTGGTCTTAGTGCAAACTCAGTACCTTCTTCTTTACTCTTACTCACAACATTACTGGTGGTACATTACATGGCACTCATTGTAGATTATTCAACATATACGTAAACAATGACACTAGTATATGCAGGGGTCCGCTACCCAACATGGGATAATTACTTCCAACTAATTATCCCTAACATACATGTTACAACACTCTCTGTGGACATATACTTCCAAGGAGTAACCCAGGGTAGAGCACTGGGGCTGTTGTTATTGTGGGGTAGCCAGACACATGGCGGGTCTGGGGTCTGGCCCAACGAAGCCTTGGGGCACATTAATCAGGCCGCATCGGTGCCATCTTCTCATATATGATCCCGGCGGGACATCTAATACATCCGAGGCCGTTGTTGGATGGTAGAGCGATTCAAGAATCACAATGGGATCGGGAGACAAACGGGGCAGCGTCAGGGGACCTGTATGGATGAAGGGACGGGCACTCACTAACTGTGACAACAACATTACGTTTCAGGGGACGTTAAAGACGTAAATATGACTTCACTCAGAGCATATCAACTATGTTACTGTAACACTTGCACAATCAACTATTAATTGGGTCAAATCACTTAAAGAAGGGCGAATTACAACACATAGTGGAATGGCATACCTGTATGGATGAAGGGACGGGCACTCACTAACGGTAGAAATGCCCGCGGGGCCCTCACTCAAAACAGACCAGGGAGTCCACCTACTTCTATTCCGATGAATTAATTTACGGTACACTCTGACGTTGAAATTGAGACTATGAACTCATTTTCATTCTCTACTATTATCTTCACTAACAATGCTCTGACTCAGCTATCAAAAGCAAAATTAAATTGATTACAAAGGGTTGGATGGCAACAGGTCCCAGCATACAGCGTCTACTCCCATAGACCAAGACCGGGGAAACATAGAAAACGGGGGACGTTTCCCCTGGGGGACTCAGAAGATTTTGTGGACGTTTGAGCGTAATATGAATCCTTAAGGTTTTCAGGTTAGCCCTTATCATGACCATTATAATAGGAAAATACAATCAAAGAAAATTTGCAACTCTATTATTGTCTGCAATTTTCTCTTAAGGAATAATTTGTCTTAACTGTAAAATTTGTCAGAAGTATTACCGGGGAAGATGACAATACTGTACCTTCACTAGAGCGGGGGACAGATATCGACAGGTGAGATAATATTTCCAGGCCCTAAATCATAGTCTGACATTTACTGCAGACACAACAGGGGTTTATATTGTTCACATACACCATCCATGACTTGGAATCTTTAATTGTGTGGCAGTTCTCTTATGTTGTCCCTGTAGCTACGGTTCTGTATATACCACTAATAATAATATAATATTGTGGGGTTTTTGATGTTTGGTTCACACTCAGGATGGAATGGAGAAAGGAAACTCACAATGTGCTCTCTATATACATGTTGTATTGGATGTACAATGCAGCTTGGTGCTGGAAAGGCAGCATGGTTACAAGCGTGATGTAGAGAGAGCTGGTTGGTGAGGATGCTCAGAGAAGGACAGCTTGTGGGTCGCCATGCTCGCCGGCGGGGGCGAGGACCGCCAGGCAGGCGGAGGAGGAGCGAGGGCCGCCAGGCAGCGGCGGAGGAGGAGGTGTTGCTGGCTGCGGCTGTAGATAGAAAGAGGACAGGTCACCACGAGGTCAGGTCTTAAATAGCGGGGGTTGGCGTGGCTTAGTAGTTGACCCCCGCTCCGTGATGTATGGCGGCGCTGGTTGACCTCGACCACGAGGCATACACTGGGGAATTGGTGGGGTCGGCTACTCAGCGACAAACAGCGTTTGTAGGGGAGAAATCCACTACAATACTCCCCCTTCCCTCCAGGCGGTGTAGGAGACTTGTTGTCTGCAGGGTTGCTTAGCACATGTGAGGCAGAACGGGCGGTGCATGCCTCATGTGAGACAACGGCGATGGCGTGGATGAGCCTGTCGCTGGATACAACTGTCTAGATACACACTATCTGTGGGAGAAGAGAGGGAGGAAAAGGGTGTGTGGAGGCGATGAATGTTGTGCTTCCCTCACGGCAGGTACAGAGTCGTCAGATGCACCTGCTGGGGTGTGTGGGCCTGGGTCAGGAGCAGGGGCTGCGTCAGCAGAAGTGGATGAGGGCTCGTGACAGCAGCTGGGTCCACGACAGCAGCAGGGTGCAGGACATAAGCAGGGAGTACCTGAGGGAGAAAAGAGGGGTGTGTGGGTCCGCACTCAGGAACAGAGGCCGCGTCAGGGGCGGCAGGGGTTACTGCCGGGCCGGGGTCGGCGTCTGAGGCAGGACAGGTGTGCTGGGGTCGGTAGGACGTGGTGCTTGGGGCAGGAAGAGGAGCTGGTGTCTGCTTAGAGTAGCAGAGCTGCTCTAGGGTGTCTAACCTGCGGTGTAGAGACAGTAGTTGTAGAGCCGATGAGAGCTGCTTCTGTGTGGATAAGCCAGTCTTCCATGTTGCTTGAAGATTGGGAGCGTGATCAGTTTCTCCTCCATCCTGTGTGAGTGCGAATCTCCGGGAGTCACAATTTGTGGGGTCTTAGGTTGTTTGGCTCACACTCAGGATGGGATGGGGAAAGGAAACTCACAATGTGCTCTCTATATACATGTTGTATTGGATGTACAATGCAGCTTGGTGCTGGGAAGGCAGCATGGTTACAAGCGTGATGTAGAGAGAGCTGGTTGGTGAGGACGCTGAGAGAAGGACAGCTTGTGGGTCGCCATGCTCGCCAGCGGGAGAGAGGACCGCCAGGCAGGCGGAGGGGGAGCGAGGGCCGCCAGGCAGCGGCGGAAGAGGAGGTGTTGCTGGCTGCGGCTGTAGGTAGAAAGAGACAGGTCACCAAGAGGTCAGGTCTTAAATAGCGGGGGTAGGGGTGGCTTAGTAGTTTTAGCCCCGCTCCGTGATGTATGGCGGCGCTGATTGACCTCGACCACGAGGCATACTCTGGGGAATTGGTGGGGTCGGCTACTCAGCGACAAACAGCGTTTGTAGGGGAGAAATCCACTACAATATCATATCCAACTGCTCATTCCAGTGACGTTTAGTTTGTTTCATCGAAGAAAGGTGTCGACTGGGGCAACGGAAGTTAACATATCTTGTATGGGGGTCACAGAACGGAAGAGGTTGGGAATCACTGATCTAACTGCATCAATTTATAGTATCACACCGGTCTTTATTTCGATATTAAATTTTTTTTTTCTGATGTATTTTGATGAGTTTCGAACGAATTTGATATTCATTTCCACCGGAAATCACGTGTTTTGCAGATAACCTCCCCCACCCCCACCCAACAATCATAACGGAAAGAGTTAGATTTTTTCGAATAAATAACAAATTATATTGCTAACCATCCAAGAAAACCTAACCTGGACCCCCTGTCAGAGGCTTGGAGCGATGCGTGAGCAGGGGGGCCAGACCACCTCCGCCACAACTCAACAGCCTTGAGGTAGTGCAAAATGAAGCCATGCGCATCATCCTAGGTTGCCCAAAATCAACCAGAATTGTAAACATGAGGAAAGAGCTCGGACTGCCCTCCCTATCTGAGAGGATAGCCCTACTTAATACCATGTTTTGTGTCAAAGTTTTGAAGAACAATGGTTCTCAAACTACAGCTCAAACTGAGTTGATGTTCTATCTAAGTAATCCCGCCCATCTCGCCAACCTTCCACAAAAGACTCTCTTTGGGGCGTGGCTTCATAAAAGTGTTGCAGATCTCTTGAAACTGAATGTCCCAATCACCCCAGACGAACCTATTAATGCCATTCCTCCTTGGCTGGACATATCAGTTCCTATTGATTACACTCCTGTTGGTAGTAAGCAAATGTTAAACACCGATGTGGTGAGATGTGTCACACTAGAAACTATTAACAGACATATAGAGAGTATTAAATCAAGTGAATGTTATGCATTTACTGATGGTGCTGTGCAGACAAACACAGGTAGAACAGGCTGTGCAATTGTAATATATAAAGGAAAAGGGATGCTAGTGTCAAACAAACAAAGGCTGAACAACTGGGCCAGCACAACACAAACTGAACTAACTGGAATCTACTTCGCCACAGACTACCTCAAAGAAAATGGAGGTGGGGTGATATTCTGTGACTCTCAAAGTGCTTTGAAATCAATGAACAGCCCGTCAGGCTCTATATCTAAAGTTGCATGTGATATTAAAAGGAATGTGATAACTGCCAATGAGAACAACTTTCGTATCGAATTTGTGTGGATTCCGTCCCATGTTGGAATCAGGTATCATGACCGTGCTGCTAGACTGGCCAATGAGGCATGTAAGAAAGAATATGTTGACCGTGACCTTGGTCTGTCCAATGCTGTAGTTAAAAACATTCAAGTCAGAATCATGAACTCTGATCTAGAAGAAGTGAGAAATGCAGAGAGACCTGACAGTTGTAGCATTAGTAAATATGACAAATTTTGTAACAAGAGGTACCGGTATGGCCAGCATAAGGACAGAACCAGACAATGTGATGTAGTCGTGGCCAGAATTAGGCTAGGATACAGACACATCTGGCAAGTTAGTAACGCTGTACCCATACCGGAACACTTTGTGATAAACCTTTAAAGCATACACTTGAACACTATATTATTGAATGTGACACTGTCAAAGACTTCAGGCCACCTGACTTATTGTATCTTGAACTATGTGATTTAAATAATAGTCTTGTGAGAGTCTACATTCCTTTGTCTGTGCTCGTATCCTACCAGCTACCGTTGAATGTCAAATTACCTGCCATCGTCAGTTCCTTAACGATCTTGACCAGAGAAACACAAACACAACCTTCAGTAAAAACCGGTGATCCAACTAATCCCATCATTAATTCCTGACCTCCATCCACATCAACAAGCCTTGAGTACCAATTTATATTGTAGGATATCCTAACTTTATACTTTGTACGTAAGTGATATCTCCATTAGCCGGTACAACTGGTGCAGAGCACTTCTGGAAATGAGACATTTCTGGGTAACGAGGTGACTCTCTCAAAGCAGAACAAATATCCCTCATCCCCGGAATCTTCTGTAATTTTCCATGTATCGGGAAAATTTTCTCAGAATTTTTCGGAAAATGTGCCCCTCGGAAAATCCTTCCCAAAGCCGGAATTTTCTGGAAGATTCCAGCTTTGGGAACGATCTTCCAGGAAAAAATTTCAATTCTGGCTATCGGAGAGTTCCGGGTTTGAGGGATTCCTGCTAACGGAGATATTACTGTAGTTTGAGGTAATATAAACACTTCAGGTAATCACCCATTTTAAGTGTTTATTTAATGCGTATACCGTAACATAAATATTTCTTGTCCTGATATCAACCAATTCAGGACAAATGTGTTTTTCCGATGGCTTAGATAATTTTAAGACACTTTTCTTCTCTGACGTTTCCCTCAAAAATAACTTAAATATATCAGGGGATCCAGGGGGTGGAGCTCCTGGTTAGGAGGTTAGGTTAGGTAATTTTAGGTCATTTGCGAGGGAAACGTCATTGAAGAAAAGTGTCTTAAAATTATATAAATCGGGGTTCTCCAGCATTTCCCACTAACTTGTGTGCTTTATCATTTAATTAATCTTAATACATGTTACATCAGTCATAATTCATATGTAACGTGTGCATTACCATTGAATAAATTTTCTGTTAATTGGGTGTATAATTATGTGGTTAAACAACAAAAGCTACAACTGTGTTTGGCATCATTGATCAGTTTTCTTTACCTGGGAACATATGAGGTTAAGCAACGTAGCACAATTTTCTAAGTAGAAGTTTGATGATATCCGGTTACGGTAATCGGTAATCATTGTTTATACCAGAACGTTGATAGCTCGATTTTTTACAGCTGAATGTCTCTGATAAAGTAATCCCAAACTTTGCTATGTCACCATGGATGTCAAAATTCACCCTTGCTTTGTTGTCAGCCTGTAATTCTGAGATTTAGAGTACAAAAGACTCAGTAAGCAGCTCATTGAAATTTGCTGCCATTTTCTGTGCTCATCCATGGGAAGTAGAGTGAATTGAGCTGAGAACACTTAAAAGGTATACAGTACAGTGGTCCCTCGGTTAACGAGCACAATCCCTTCCAGCAGGTTGCTCGTTAACTGAAAATCTCATTAACCGAAACCATTGTTTCAATGGGTTTTTGGGTAATTGGTTCCAGCTCACCGAAAATTGCCTAAATTCAACAAAAAAGGTAGAAAATTATACTTACTTTGAGGTATGTATGTAGAAGGCTCCTGGATGATGATGCTGATGTGAATTTGAAGTGGGAGGTGGAGGAGAAGAGAGAAGAGAAGGAAGTGGAGGTGGAGGAGAAGCATTTTACTGCTTCTTGGAAGGTGAGTCACCTTCCATGAAAATGTCAGGAACCTCTGGACTGACAGATACGCCACCATGAACATCCTCTCTCCTTCTTGAAGTGGAAGGCTGAGGGATAGCGTCTTGTTCCCTCTGCCTTTTACTGAAGAAAGTGTCAATTGTGGTCTGTGGGGCATCTCTCCTCCTCACCATTAACTTATGTTTAAAGGAGACCATTATGTCCTCAACATGACACAAAGTTAGTTCAGATTTTTCCACATCTGGGTACCTTGAAGCCAGTTCCCTGAACTTCTCCCAGTGGTAAATCACATCTTTCAACTCCTCACCATTGTCAGCCTCTAACATCTCATCCAGTTGCTTCAAGTCATCAGGAGTAAGTTCCTCCTGATGAGACATCACAAGCTCTTCGACATCATCCTCTTCCACTTCAAGGCCCAATGACTGACCAATGGACACAATCTCCTGGTCCAACTCTGTGTCATCCTGAGATCCCTCAAAATCATGGACTACTGATGGCCACAGTGCTTTCCATGAAGAATTGAGGCATCTAGTGGAGACTTCTTGCCATGATGACACAATCAATTTTACAGCCTCCAGGATGTTGAATTAAGTCTTCCAGAACTGTTTCAGTGTTAGTTCAGGATCATTGGAAGTTGCCTGATGACACCTCCTAAACATTTTCTTCATGTACAACTTGAAGTTGATGATCACTTTCTGGTCCATTGGCTGTATGATTGATGTAGTGTTGGGAGGCAAAAACAACACTTTCACAAAGTCAAATTGATACTCCAAAGTTCTGGCAAGTTCAGGGTCATGACCAGGAGCATCATCCTTGAGGAGAAGAGCCTTTAAAGGGAGTTTATTGGTGGTTAGGTAGCTCTGGGCAGAAGGGCAAAGCACCTCAACAGCCCATTCATTAAAGAGCTGTCTTGTCACCTATGCCTTACTGTTGGACTTCCAATAAACTCCAAGCTTTGCTCTTACCACTTTCTGTTGCTTGAACACCCTGGGGTTTTCAGAGTGGTAGACAAGCATAGGCTTCAGTCGGAAATCCTCTGAAGCATTGGCACCAAGCAATAGAGTGAGACGCCAAGACGGTCTTTCATGGGTTTATGCCCAGGTAAAGAGGCTTCATCTCTGGTGATGAATGCTCTTTTGGGCATCTTTTTCCAGAACAGCCCAGTTTCGTCCACATTGAACACTTGCTGTGGAAGATAATTTTCTTCTTCCATCAGTTCTATAAATTCCACTAAAAACTTTGCTGCCCCTTCCTTTTCAGCACTGGCAGCCTCACCATGCCTAACAACACTAAATACATCACTTCTTTTCTTAAATGTTTCGAACCAGCCTTTGCTGGCCCGAAAACCTTCAAATTCTGTGCCTGAAGAACCAGGTTGATCTGTCTTTAAATGTTCGTAAATCTCCCTGGCTCTTTCACAAATGAATTCAGTAGAAACTGAAACTCCTTTCATCTGATTTTCCCTAATCCAGATGAGAAGTAACCTCTCCGTTTCTACAATTAGGGCTCTACCTTTAAACACTCTGGTAGATTTGTCTCTCACTTTCACTTCTTTAAATTTGTCTTTCTGTGCAAGAATTCTCGACACACGACATGCCATATTTCTTGCATAGCGCATTTGTTCTAATGCCTTCTTCATATTTCTTCGCTTTTCTTGATCTCTTAGGCCCCATACTGGATTCAAACAATGTCAACACGTGATGTTTTAAGTTAAAACTAGCTGTAAATAAAGAATATTTTCTTTAAAATAACACTGCACTGCGCTATATATTGTCAATATGTAAAATAATTTTCAAAATGACCAATAATTTGCTTGGAAACACAGAAAAAAAGCATTTAGTTGAAGAGAGTCTGAAGCAAGATGTTACCTCCCCTGAAAACAGAGAGAGACTAACTCTTGTTTGGTGTTTTAACAGGCTGGATGGCACGCCACAAACTAGTGACCCTACCTTCAATTACGTTCAATAATTGTTCAAATGACTAAAAAATTTAATATTAAACTTTTAAAATTATTGAATAGTATAAACTTCTTGATATTTACTAAAATAGTAAGGAATTTAAGCCCTAGAACCGATTACTGTATTGGCAGACTAATACTATAGCTGGTTGACAGCCAAGTGCAAGCGAAAACATGTTAAGGTCGGCTCATAAGAAACTCGTTAATCGAGGGATTGCTCGTTAACCGAAGTTAAGAATCTTATGGGAGGTAACTCGTTAGCCGAAATCTCGTTAACTGAGGGACCACTGTATATAGGAGTGTGGAACTTGTGTTGTGTCACAGGGCAAGGAGAGTAACTGCGTTAATCCCTTGACCATAATTTATGGTCCCGACTTAACGACGCAGCACCTGTCAGCCTTGGCCTTCAGTCCTTGACACCTGGACTAAAAAGAGAAAAAATCACATGTGACCACTGCAAGACCCAGGTGACCCCATTGACCCCATGACCTGTATGTGACCCCTTATGATGCTTCTTGCGACCCCATATCTAGGAACCGCTGGTCCAAACCATCGAAAAAACATGTTGCTCAACTCGAGAGCCATGTTGGTTGAAACTGTAAATTTACCCAGGTATTTGTGTCTGTCAATCTATATACAGTACGGTATATCTATCTAACTTATCTATATCTGTCAGTACAGGTATCTAATTTTATATTTTCACCTCTTTCTATGTCTGTCTATCACCCAATCTATCTATATATACCTGTCTACCTGTTTAATTTAGCTGGGAATATTAAGGCAAATATGACAGAGTTTGTCAAGCATGCAAGGTTTACACTCCCAAGAAAGTTCACATAAACCAAACTTTCATAAAACAAACAACTTCTCTACTGAATGACTATTAATTTATGGACATATTTTTATCATAAACTGTTGTATATATTAAATGTTTTTTGTTTGTTTGTTACAGATGAGCTAACGACTAAACTGGAGCATAAAGACATATGGCCCCAGCCCTAGGTTCACTCTATGCACATGTCACCTTTGGCAACAGGTCGTGTCAAGCCTGGATTGACGTGCATAATGGTGTCCCGACTCCTTTGCTGTCCTACAGACATTGCCAAGAGTTGGCCATCATCTCCCAGGACTTCCCAACACCGATTCTCGAGGTAAAATACGCCAACAGATTGCACGAAGGGAGCAGCAACTACCCTGCTGCCGCCCTACCCCTACCTCTGGCCAGTGACACCTCTCCATCGGTAGTTGTCCCTGCTGCTTCAAGTCTCCACGCCTTGGCTCGCCTCCACGACAGTCACTGTGGAGCCGAGGCCACCAAACGGCGTGCAAGACAGACTGTGTTCCGGCTTGGCATCGACCCCGACATCTCCAATGCTGTCCAGGTGTGTAAACCCCGCCACGTACTACAACCCAGCCAGCAGCAGGAACCCTTCATGAGTGACGACAACCCCACCCGCCCCTTTGAGTCTGTGTCGGCCGACTTTTTCTCTGTGTCAGGAAAGTCTTTCCTTGTTATCGTCGACCGTCTCTCTGGTTGGCCGGTTGTCATCAAGTGCGGTAATGACACGACGTCTGCCGCCACCATCAGCAAGTTCCGCAATTACTTCCTTGACGTTGGCGTTCCTGTACGCCTGCGAACCGACGGAGGGCCCCAGTTCACAAGCCGGGACTTTGCTGTGTTCCTTGACCGATGGGGAGTCCGGCATGTGTTGTCATCGCCCCATTACCCGCAGTCCAACGGCTAAGCTCAGGCTGCTGTCAAATCCTTGAAGCACCTCATCCTTAAGGTGGCCCCTTCTGGGAATATTGAAAGCGAGGCCTTCGACCGGGGTCTTCTTGAACTCTGCAACACACCTAACTACACCGGACGCTCCCCTGCCCAGGTTTTGTATGGAGGCCCCCTTCGTTCTTGTGTCCCTGCACACCCTCAATCCTTTTCCAAGGAGTGGCAGGCCAAGACAGAGGATTGTGATCGCCGAGCCGCCGACCATGTTCAAGACGTCGTCGCCCGCTACAACGACCACGCCCGTTCTCTCCCCAGGTTGAGTGTCGGCACCCAAGTCCGTGTTCAGGACCCGACCTCCCTACGTTGGGACAAAGTAGGCGTAGTCCTGGGTCTCGGTAGGTCACGGGACTACCAGGTGCGGTTACCCAGTGGTCGTGTGTGGTGGAGGAACCGCCGTTTTCTCCGCCCCGTAACAATGCCTTCTGCTGACCCCGCCACCAGTGTTGAGTCCCATACCCTTCCCAGTGATCAAGTCCCTCGACGCTCAGAACGGATCCAAAAGAAAAGGTCCGCTCAAGACTTTGCTATGAGCGTATAGGGGGGAGGGAGGTGTATGTATATTATGTATGCTGTATTATATATTATGTATGTATATTATGTATGTGCTCCATTTATATATATTATTTATTCAGCCTAGCTAGCAGCGTGTGGCAATGTAATTACCATGTCCCACATGCTTAACTAATGTGCCTGGCGACATATGGAAGCTGTTAATGTATCACTTGCCATACGTCGCCTATAGAGCAGTTGACCAGCAGACAGGTTAAGGAGCGCTACTCCCCTTGTGTACATATCTCCTATCCAGTAAATTGAACCTACAAAATTATACAGGTGTTTGTGTTTGCTTCTGTATATTGAACTTATTACCCAGAACACGTACAATATGTATACAACAAATAGATATGCATTAAATCTACAATCTTATGTTAAAATTACAGAATTTTTTCATTATATTCTTAACCATATTTTTGTTTATTAAATAACAAACCATCTCTGTAATATCAGTAATACCATCACCCCTAAATTCTGATAAACAGTTACATTCCATAATGTAATGATATAATGTATGAGACTTTACATAGCCACACAGTTTACAAGGAATGCCATCAGTCCCTTCAATATATTGCCAATAATATTTGTATCCACAGCGCAGTCTCATTACAAATGTATTATACTTAATCGAAGCCTTACCATAAGTAGAACTTGTAGAATTCAAAACTCGAACATAATGTTTCAAACTACTCCTGCCGTTGTCCAAAATTTTCCGAATGTTGTCTATTTCCCATTGCTGTCGGATTTTTTCCATTCCAGATTTTATTCTTTTAATACCCAAAATACAATCGTATTCTACAATTTCTTTGCCACACCCTTGCTTAGCCAAATCATCAGCAACCTCATTCATATAAATACCACAATGGAATGGAATCCACATAAAACTAACATCATATCCAAGTGATTTTATGTCCTGAATACACTTCTTACATTTTAAGACTAAATCATCATCAAGAGGCACTTTAGAATGTAAAGCAAATAGAGCGTTTTGACTGTCAACAAACCCAAATACTGTCTTTTTCCTCTCAAAGGCATTCTTAAGTCCCACATATATAGCATAAAGTTCAGCAATGGTGCTGGAACTTCTATCCCCAATTCTCTTGGATATTCTTTCTTCAACACTAATACCATATTAAAAAAAATCCCTCATAACAGTGCCACATCCGGCCCGATTCCCATTAACTGAACCATCACAGTACATATGAATAACATTTTCCTTATGGTACTCAGATATTTTCTCAAGGAATATTTGCCGTAACTCAAAAGGATTACATTCCCTTTTTTTTTAAACTCTAGCTTATCCATTCTTACAGATACACTCTCCATGAACCAAGGTTCAAATAAACTTTGTTTGGCAAAGGCACATACAAATCTACAATATTATATTCACACAGCATCTGACAAAGTTTTTTTGTATAAGTATTCATCTTAAAATTAATAGTAATTGCTTTAGTAAATTTATCAACAGCAGACTTCAGATACCCATCACCACGCCAAATAAGCCTTAGAGTAGAAATGACAGTTAACTCCCTAATTCTGTGTATTATGCTCGGGACATTTAGCTCCATCCTCATCATCTCCATTCTTGTTGTCCTTGGACAACCAAGCACAATCCTCATTACTTCATTCTGAATAAGCTCTAAATTCTGAGTAAGAAGCTAGAACTGGAGCTGAATAATCAATGATACTCCTAACTGTACTTAAGTGCATAGATCTTAAAACTGGTGTACCAACATCATTTCCTCTGTATGACAAAACTTTCAGAGGTTTTAGCCTCGCTGTACATATATTTTTGACATAAGTAATTTGATCCTTAACATTATTATTTATTCCCACAAACATTCCCAGATATTTGTAACTGGATACTTTTTGCAATTTTATTTCATTTAGCCAAAATTCTTTTCCATTTACTGCCCTTGACCGAAATTTGGTTTTATTTTCATTAATGGCCAGTTCCAAGGAGAGACAAAGATACTGCAGCTGGTCAATGACCCTAGACATATCTTCCTCATTCTTACATTGGATCAGAGTGTCTTGAGCATAAATGATTACTTGGGACTCGCCCTGGAATTTGTAACTTGCTATTCTGTCCATAAGAATATTGAAAAGCATATGGCTAAGAACGCCACCTTGTGAGGTACCCAACCCTAGACTTTTTTCTTCAGATTCATGACCTTGAAACCAGACACTCGTTTTTCTGTTAGTTAAGTAATCTGTAATCCACATCAGTAATTTCCCTTTTATACCTTTACTTACAAGACTTTCTAAGATCACTTCCTTAGTTGCCTTATCAAAGACACTTTTAAGGTCTATAAACAGTCTACAGTTCACATTAGCATTACTAAGACATTTAATCACACAATCTGTAGTGCTTTTACCCTTTAAAAATCCAAACAAATTGCGAGACAAGAGACCATCAATTTCATAAAATAATCTATTTAATACCATTCGCTCCATCATTTTAGATAGACAAGATGTTAGGGATATGGGTCTATAATCATTATCGCCCTTGGGCACAGGAACAATGAGTGCCATTTTCCATTTGTCATGGGTTGCGTTGGGCCTCCCGCACAACCCATCCCAAATGTTTGTTTACGGTAGAGATAAGGTAACCGGCCAGCCATAACTGGGACATGTAGGGGGGGGGGGGGGCAGGCCAGTGAGACAGTGGTGTACTGTTTATCACTTCACGCCTCAAAAAACCAATTTAGCCAGTGGGCTTTAGACCTTGGGTTAGAGAAGACCTCCTGCTCCGCGGACTTAAGAACAGGGGCCATACAGTCCTACCAGTGCTACGGGTCTGTGTGTGCAAATCCCCGAGATTTTTGTTAAGTACAACGACAAGTTAACACATCCTGTAAAGGAAGTGATCAATGGTGAGGGCCTGTTTGCTACAAGAGCACTCCAGGCCGGCCTAATAGATCTAAACGATTGATTCTCCAGGTTGACAAACTCTCCCTTATAACTTACGGTACTGTGGCGTGAATGTGAGTGACTGACCTATCCATGCAAATTATAAGTCCAGTGTATGGAATTGTGCCAAATAAACGTAAGTGCAATCATCTGCCCGTATCTGTGATCCCTCTATTATTATTATTACCAAGGGTAATGACTGATTGGTTATGACAAAGTATAACCAATAACTTAGATGGATGTTGGAAGTTAGTGGAATTCATTAAATCATCATTTATCAAGTGCTAACGCATTGAATGCCGGAAGCAGAGCAAAATTCTACGTAGTGATACACCATAATCTCTTGGGTGAGTAACCAGTGTGAAGGTATCCGAGTTCTACGGTAAGAAAGCCACTTTCCTGCATTTAAAACGTAACACCATTTCACTGGCAGTCTTCCATTTCCATATGACAAATTAAAGAGATCTAGAATTGGGTTGTCCTCCATACTTATAAGATAACACTGGTCGACAAATTTTTTTTTTTTCTGGCATGAAACCTTTTAACTGTTTTTTACTAACTTTAAGGTGCTGAATCCAAATCTGATCTCAGATTTGCTCCATCACGTAACGTGCCAGAATTTACTGAGCTACCAGAGATTGAGGATATAGACCGGAATTCACCTGTTTCTACTGATGAAGATGAAGAGACTGATCTTTTCAAGCCATCTGGTGAAGATTGTGAAAAGCCAACGTTGTTTACTCAGTCAGAATTGAATGATCTGGTCAGAGATCTAAATTTGCCAAAACAGTCTGCTGAATTGTTAGCTTCCAGGCTTCAAGAGAAACGACTCTTAAAACCTGGCACGAGTGTCTCCTTTTATCGCAACAGAGAAGAGCAACTGCGGAAGTACTTTCATTCATATGACCAGCTTGTTTTTTGTAATGATGTAGAAGGACTTCTTCTCTCCATGGGACTACCAGCATATGATAGTAAGGATTGGAGACTTTTTATTGACAGTTCTAAAAGGAGCTTGAAATGTGTTCTTCATCATAACGGAAACAAGTATGGTTCAATTCCAATCGGACATTCTGTACAAATTAAAGAAGAGTATGAAAACATTAAGACTGTTCTAGAGAGGTTGCAATACCATGCTCATGAATGGTTAATTTGTGTTGACTTGAAAATGGTAAACTTTCTATTGGGCCAGCAAGGAGGGTACACAAAATACCCCTGTTTTCTGTGCTACTGGGGCAGCAGGGCTACAGCAGACCATTGGGTGAAAAAGAATTGGCCACCAAGACATAGTTTGACGCCTGGTGACAAGAATATCATTAACGATCCTCTGGTTGACAGGAAAAACATTGTCCTTCCTCCTCTGCACATAAAACTTGGTATCATGAAGCAATTCGTCAAGGCTCTTGATCATAGTGGAGAGTGTTTCAGATATATATGCTCAACCTTTCCAAGTCTTAGCGACGAGAAGAAAAAGGCAGGGATTTTTGATGGAACTCAAATAAGAACACTACTCAGAGATCCACACTTCCTTGCAACAATGGCTGAGGCACAGGCAAGAACTTGGAATGCTTTCTCTAATGTGGTGCGGAACTTCTTAGGGAACAAGAAAGCGGACAACTATCAAGAAATTGTGGAAGAGCTGCTCTTGAGTTTACAAGCACTTGGATGCAGAATGAGTATCAAGATTCACTACTTACACAGTCACTTGGACGAGTTTCCAGAAAATCTGGGAGAAGTGAGCGAGGAGAGCAAGGGGAGCTCTTTCATCAAGACATTAAAGTAATGGAAGAACGTTACCAAGGTCGATGGGACTCGAACATGATGGCGGACTACTGCTGGAGTTTGTTGAGAGACATTCCAGAAGCTGTACATAAGAGATCGGCCAAAAAGAGGAAGTTTATGTAACTGTAACTTGATCTTAATACTTGCACTATTTCTACCGTACATTAATTGTTTTTTTTTCACCCTTCAATGTTACATTTAAATATTATATGTGCATTAACTTTCCAATTTGATATTAACAATTTATGGTTATAGAAAAATACAAATAATAATGCTGAAAAAAATTTATGTATACATGTTTAAACCGTCAATTTTGATCCAAAAGTTTACGTTTCCCAGCAAAAGTGCAATATGGTATATCTCAAAAACCTGATGTGATAGACAAAAACCAAAGTCATATTTGGATTCTGCACCCCAAATTTACTTAAAATCCGTTTAAAAACCTTGTGCCAGAAAAATTGTGTTGACCGGTGTAATTGATAACATCATAAGTTAGACCATAGCTGCCAGGAACACTAGACTTCCCTTTCTTTACAGCATTCAAAATTCTATCCTTAATAAAAGAAACACAGGTTTCCTCACTTAAATTACTTTGGATATTCACCAACCTTCGCCTCATGTATCTTGAATTCCTCAAGCAAATCTGAACATTACTTGGGAGAAACTCATGATTAGATGCATACGCCCACTTATTCATTAGTTCATTAGCTTTGGCGTTTGGATTGGGATGAACATTAAATTTCTTCTTGACTCCTCTTACCCTATTCACACCATCCCACACCTGATTCAAAGATTTTGATTGAGCAATCTCTCAAAAAACCACCCCAATACATACTTCTGGCTTTCTGATTTACCTCTGTTGTACACTCTGCCACTTCAATCAGAGTTTCCCGGGTTTTTTCATTGCTAGGATCTTTACTCCACTTACTATGACATTTCCTCAGTAACTCAGTCATTTTAGAATCTTATGATTATAATACCTAGGTTTAGGTTTTGTAGTATTACCATACTGTTTACTTGGCTTATTCAAAATGGAATCAATCACTCCTAACAAATCATCATAAAATATGTTTTCATCTTTAATTCCAAGTTTTTTGTACTCTTTATACCACTCGCCGACTTTTGCTACAAATTCACTATGTTGGCCTACTGTTATTCTATACCTTTTCCCATTGTTAACATAAAAGATTTTGTTCAAATGAAGCTTCACTTTAATTGCAAAGTGATCACTCAAAAGCGTATCCACAATATCCCAATTTGCATGCGCATCTAACATATTAAAAAATATTGCATAATCAAGTCTACCCCATTTAACATGTGTCGGCTCACTAGGTCCAACGACCTTAGCATCTTCTATAGAGTCTAAGATATTTTTCAGAACCATTCTATTGTGATTTTGAGAACCTCTACTGCCAAGATTGTTGTGCCTAGTGTTCAAATCACCAATTAGTAAACAATCATCAGCAAAAATAATGTCCAGCAGATCATCAACTGTCAATGACTCAGCATGCACATAAGCATTAATAATGAACAGTGTAGCATCTTGAAGCGTAATACTAACACACAAATACTCGGTACCGTTTATTTTTAGAGCGGAATGAAAAGATGCTGGAATATCATCTTTGATATAAATCGTCAAACCTCTACAATTTCCAGTCAAATCAGCTGGTAATTCAAAACTTTGATAACCTCTTAGTTGCAAAGATGTTCAGTTTGTCCCAACCTCTTGCAAAGCTATGACATCAATACTTCTAGAATGAACATACGCATGAAGATCCGTTAACCTTTTTTTCAAACTATGAACATTCCAGGAAATTAAGCTGACATTATGATCCATTAGAATAAATTTTCCCCTCATATTCTTCACCGAAATAAGAACATTCTTTTTGACGTCGTCCCTTGGATTTTCCAAATGTTCCAAAACAGTCAAGAATGTTCCTCAGGTCACCAAGCATTTCCTGGTTTACTACACTCTCTTTAGAAACCGAACCAACTCTATTTCCTAACTGACTATGATTAATATTTTGCTCTAGATTGCTATCCACAATATGTGATTCCATTTCTACTAATGTTTCATTTTCTTTTGAACTATCTTTATTAACAAGAGCAACATCACTATATGGCACAAGATTCACCAAGCATTTCTTGATATCCAATACTGCTTGTTTGAGCTCATCAATCTCCTTACGGAGTTCTCCTAGAATGTTAGGGGCTATAAGGTTATTGTCCCCGTTACCTATGTCCTTCTGTGCTGCTGCATTACGTATTTCCATACGCTTTTCCCACACATTTACAGCACTTGATGTCCCTACAACATCGCTCCTTACAGCGTCACCTTTATCCTCTTGATTAGTGGACTAAGCTCGTGGTTGCAATTGATGAACTTTCGTTTTTTTAGGACACACCCACGAGCTGGCATTGTGAGCCCCCCCCCCCCCCCCACAATTACAGCATTTTGGTGTAATTTTCTCCTTTGCCTTAAGTTTATCTCCACATACCTTAGATTCATGCATTTTTCCACAGAATCTACATCGAAAATCTTTATGGCATTTCCACGCCATGTGCCCCCACTTGCAACACTTATAGCATATTACTGGAGATTCGTTGTAGACAGCAACCCGTTTATATCCCAAACATCTCACAAAGACCTTCTCTGGCGCTGAACCTTTGATTAGCGCAATTAGCTGCGGCTTAGGTACTAGTTCTCCATCGAATCTAATTACGCGTCTCTTCGCCCCAAAAAATCTATCGTCAGCCAACACATCCTTGGGGTCAAGGTAAACAGGATAATCAAAAAGAATGATCTTAGTACATTTCCCAATGGACTCCACAGGCTTTTCCACCACTACATTCTCAAAACCTTCTGTAGTTTGATATCTAACTGCTTCGTCATCCTCCACAGGAATATGTTTACCATCTTTAAAGAGCACTTGATACCCTTGATGGCGCTTAGCGGGTCTCACTGACCACTTTACCTTATCATGAAAATCCAGCCATTATTCTTGGGGAAGTAAAGACGTGGCCTCCTTGATGAGTTGCTGCCATCTAAACCATCAATGGGATTTACACTCGTTGTACTGATCATGGTTGAAGAATGACTCACACCATCAATTTTCTTTCGCTTATCCACCAAGTGGGAAATATTATCTTCACTGCTTGTACCCTCTCTATTCCTCCTTTTATTCTTCTTTTTGTTATTCGCAACTTTAAACGGCTCTTGTCCTTCACATTCACTGCTGCTAGACAGCTCCAAATCCGTCAACAGTCCTCCAGCAGTACCTTGGGCTACATTGCTGTGTCTGCTGTATCCACCACCCAATTCCGTCATTTTAGAAAGCTCGTTGAAGCTCTTCCGTCAGCAATGATAGTAAGTGTCCGGCCAGGGAGGTGTAGGAGAGCGACCTGCACGTCCGACCAGTACGGCCAGCGTTCAGGAAGTGTCTGTCGCCTTACCCGAATGAGGGAATATTAAAAAATTATTCAAAATTTAATTGTACATACAAAGTTTAGGCCACATTAATTTCTATCATAGTGTAGAAAAGAAGCACTAAAGAAAAATTTACGGAAAAATAATAAAACTATGAATACTGCACAGTACTCCAGATTCTCCAGCTTCGGATGAAGGCTGCCAACATTACTGATTTACCCAATTATACTGTAGTGGATCTCTCCCCTACAAACTACATTCGCATTCCAATGCGACAGTATCCTAACAACCAAACGAGCGGCCCAGGGAGGGGGGGGGCGTCACCAACTGCTACCGTATCCTAGCAACACGGGGGGGGGGGGGGGGGGGGATCGCCATCTGCTACATCTTCCCTAGCAACGGAGTCAAGAAACCGGCGAGTTCCTACGGGTTTACTTCCGGCTGCTGTGCATATAAGCTCTGTCTCTCCATTGAGATTCATTCTGGCCTACGCCTGAACACGCAACACCACCCTTCCTCCAAGCAAGCTCCTCGCTGTCCAGCCCTCATTCAACATGGAGGACAGCAACACGCAACATCTCCTCTAACTAAGCTTCTGCACAGATACCTCAAGCACGCTACTCACTGAACGTGTCTCTCACCACAAGCTTCTCACCGCACGGCATCTCCAGCACCAGACTGTCTTTCATGTAATATATTTTATATAAGCAAACCACCACCTAGAGTTTCCATCAATCCCATCCTGAGTGCTAGACAACATAATATCACGAAACCCTACAAATGGTGACTCCCGGAAAAACGCACTCGCACAGGATGGAGGACGGACTGATTTCTCAACCGACTTTCAACCACAACGAATACACTGCTGTGTGCCATGCTGCCGCAAACCACTCAGCGGTTACACCTCCACTTAGCCCCGGTTTCTTCAACCTGATCAACGCTCCTCAGAGAAGTAGCATTCCACCAGACACGCAAGACATCAGGGACCTGTTGCAAACTTTGAACCGCAGGATGGACACCAATGAACAGCTCTGCTCCTCCATGCCTGCTTCTTCTCCTGTTCCTGCCCCACGCACTGTGTCCTACCAACCCCAACACCCCCGTCCTGCCCCAGACCCCGCCGCCAGCCCCCAGCACAATGTACCTACCTTCTGTTGGTACCATCAACGTTTTGGCGCTAAAGCTAGACGCTGTGAGGCTCCCTGCGACTACACAGCGAAGCAACATCGACGGAGACTGGTAGGCGCCATAACCTCCGCCACTATCAAGCAGCACATCACACGCCTTACTTTTGACCTTGACCACTTCACTCCTGCTGCCCGTCAAGACCTACTACAAACTCTACATCAGGCAGTTTCTGCATTCAAGGCTACTGCCCCACGCCAGCCTTCCCACCGCCCTGAACACATTCATCCCGCATCTCCTCCGCCAGTCTACCCACCATTGCCACTTAGAGCACCACCTCGCCCACAACATTTCTGCATACCCTCTTTTTATCCTCAGGTACCTACTGCTCCTGATAACCCCGCAACCGGCCCTGATGACCCAGATACCCCACCCAGCACCCCTGCACCTGCAGCGAGAGAAGCACCACATTCCTCGCCAGTACAACCTTCTCCTATCCACAACCCTCTTTCTCCCTCTGCTTCTCCCACAGATCTCGTGCCTCCAGACGGAGTCGTCACCCTTAGCGGCCGAGTCGTCCACGCCCCTGCCCGTTATGTCTCACATGTGAGATACAACCCTGCCGACAACAAGTCTCCTGCAGCGCCCCAGCGGAAGAGGAGTATTGTAGTGGATCTCTCCCCTACAAGCTACATCCGCATTCCAATGCCACAGTATCCTAGCAACCAAACGAGCGCCCAGGGGAAGGGCGTCACCAACTGCTACCGTATCCTAGCAACACAGGGGGGGGGGGGGGGATCGCCATCTGCTACGTCTTCCCTAGCAAAGGAGTCAAGAAATCGGCGAGTTCCTACGGGTTTACTTCCGGCTGCTGTGTATATAAGCTCTGTCTCTCCATTGAGATCCATTCTGGCCTACGCTTGAACACGCAACACCTCCCCTCCTCCAAGCAAGCTCCTCGCTGTCCAGCCCTCATTCAACATGGAGGACAGAAACACGCAACATCTCCTCTAACTAAGCTCCTGCACAGATACCTCAAGCACGCTACTCACTGAACGTGTCTCTCACCACAAGCTTCTCACCGCAAGGCATCTCCAGCACCGGACTGTCTTTCATATAATATATTTTATATAAGAAAACGACCACCTAGAGTGTCCATCAATCCCATCCTGAGTGCTAGACAACATAATATCACGAAACCCTACAATACCATAAAAAAATACTTTAATATTACTACCACATTTGCTTCTATCTATGAATAATATAATACCTTTCAGTTTAATTAAACCTTTAACTAAGAACATCTTACATGGAAAAATATAGACGAAGTACTTCCCCGACTACAATAATGATAATTGCTGTACCTTACTTGGTGGTTACTGCTGATTAATAATAGATCGATAGATAGATATAAAGATAGGTAGATAGATATACAGATAGATAGATAGATAAATTGATTGATAGGCAGTTGCAGGCGCTCTAATCTCTCAGGGTAGCTGAGGTGCTGTAGTGCAGGTGGTGGCCCTCCTTTCGATATTTTCAATCAACGGACAGTCCTTAGCATATCTTGGGGACCAGACGGGGTGACAGTACACCAGGAGGGGTGACAGTACTCCAGGCGGGGTGACAGTGTAAGGGCGCGTGTTTTCCAACACCTACACCACCCTTATCTTACTTACTTCTCTTATCTTAGTTCTGACTCTTACACAGGCCTTTTGGTAGCATGGACATTCTTTTGGTAGCATGGTCGAGGGTCTAGACACATGGGTATGGTAATTCTGGTATCAAGTCACTTGGACAGAAATAAAGGTAAATACTGTGGGAGAAATGAATACACCTAAAATACTCTAAGAACAAGTTTATTAACATGAAATCAAAGGAAAAAAAAGAGATATTATTAATTTATAGCTACCAGGTTCAACTCTTGAACTTATTGGAGATTCAGTACTTTCTTCTTTACTTATTTTCTTATTTACTTATTTTGTTATTTCTTTACTCAACAGTAATTACTCAGCTCTTACACTCTTGCTGCACACAACCTACTGGTGTTACATTACATTACATAGCAGGACCAGTTCCTTGGCCCTACTCACAAAACATAGTACATGGCACTCATTGTAGATTCCTGTACTTCTCACACCTACTGGTGGTACGTGGCATTGTAACGACCACGGTCGTACACGTCAGTTAACGCCAAAATCAAATGATTCATATTACGCTCAATAGCCCACAAAACATGTACCTCTGCTTTTATTTTGAGTCCTCCATCTGAGGAGTCCGTTTTCTCGTCACTTCAAGACGCCTCAGTCCTCCGTTATCCCATTTTCTCTGACTCACTGAAACCAACCTCTCTATATAATGAATTTGAATGTGAGAGAGAACACCCTGGTTTAGAGTCAGCTTAGATATGTCTGTTTACAGTTGAAACATTCAAGATCCATTGTGAGTGGTGTTGAACGCTTCAACTGTCCTTATTGTTAATAAGACGTGTCAAGTAAGTGAGTGTTGAGTCTGCCAGGACCAACGATGCCCATCGGTTTCGTTCCCTAAGAATATCCATGAGTTTCTGATCGCGCCTGAAGTTAGATCATTTTGTCGCCCTGACATCAGAGAATCTGATGTTTGTAGTTTAGTTAGAGTCAGTTGTCTATTTAAGAAAGTCATTAATTTCCTGAATTATTCTGTCAACTGGTGTAATCTCCAAGATCTAACGTCTCCCTGTGAATAGCTCCTTGTTCGCCGCAGGCCTGAGCTTGCAGAGTTGATGTTATCAACGTGTATATTCCACCTTTTCCTGGCAAGCTCAACCTCTGATTAGATTATATGAATAGACATAGGAAATTACCCTGATCAGGAAAACCGGAGTTCATAATTAAGTATACGGTGATCCAAAATGGTAGAGAAGGTATGTTGTTGGTAAGATTGACCTTTCTGGCATGAATGTGGAGGCCCAAGCTGCCCAGCAGGCGCACGTATATACCTCTACACGAGGGAGAATCACGCATTCGTGACTCTTCTTCCACGTCTACAGGTATGTTCACGTGTGTTCCACGCCGCCATATTAACTCAGTTTAACTTAGTCATTTTTGCGAATATCAGTGTTCATGTTTCAACATAGTACCTTCAGTGCCAATTAAGTCAAGTAAAGTAGAGCTCTAGCTATCGTCTGAACCGGTGCCAGACGTATGTTTTGTATAGTGAAGTTAAATATTCACGCATTCGTGACTCTTCTTCCACGTCTACAGACGCGGATGTGTTAGCCACTCTCCTGAAGGTCGATAGCTACCTATGGGCACCATGGTTCTTGAAGACTGTCTCTGAGGGCGCATTTAGAATCCCAGGACACGATTCCCCGGGAAGCGCCCTCACCACTCTGCCAGTGTGTAACGCGTCAACCTCCCTGAGTGCACCTAGCGAGCGAGCCTTCAGCTTGGCGGTCGCTGTAAACAACTCTGGCCCACTGACTCGGTCATATGATCATGGTTTACCTACTGTTCTTGGTTATATGTATGGAACCGTATTAATATCCATGCTTAGGGATGACTAGCAGAAATATAGTCATCCCAGGTTAAGTATTGAACCACTGAATGAGAGTTCAAGGTACCAGGTTGTTCCTTGCAAACTAACAGGAGGTATTGTATGTTACTATAATTGTGGAGTTAGTCCAATGTGTTATGTATTCATCTGTAGTAATCATGAACGAATAACCTGTGAGTATGATGTTCTAACCACGAATTGAGAAGGTAATTTGTTCCTTGTTAAAGTAAGACCTGCGGGTCCAGGGTTATTGACAGTGTGTAAGCATTTCTAAATCTTACTTGTCACAGAAATACTACAACAATGTCCAATAAAGTAATGAGTATTTGGAGGTGTTTAATGAGGTAATAAGTTCTTGAAGTGTTTGATGACTTAAGAAACAAATTGCAGTTGTTTTGTCTGAGTGAATCTAAGATGCATCTTCTCCACTCACTGTATTAATAAATATTGAATTAGTAATCTGAGTATCACCACTCTACTCCTTCTAAACATTGGTTCCCAGAAAATAATACTTACTCACGTGCCTAGACATCTACCACACTACCCAACAACTTTCCATGAGTTATGTTATATAATGAAAAGTCTGGGTGGTGGCAGCTACCCTTTGTAAGTATAAAAAGTGTTGTACTAAGAATAACATGGTTCCCCAGACTAACCCATGTATAAGAATAGACATAAAGCAAAGTATACTTCAGAAAGGTAAGAACATTGAAACTGAGAATACAATCTATATGAAAGGAAATGAAAAGAAAGAACCTTGACTTGGAAAACATAAGTAGAGAAGCATAAGAGTTACTTATATAAGAATATAAGGTATATAGAGGTAAAGAGCATATAAGAATATAAGTAAGAATATATAAGAATAAATATATATAAGTAAAGAATGGAAGAAGAATAAGTATATAAAACAGGGTACTCATTGGAAGAAGGCTACATAGAACAAATAAGTATATGAGTAAATAGAATACTAACAGAAAAGAGTAGCTGGATGGTAAATTATTGAAAAGAGAAAACTCGGCACATTACAGCATTACAGTACAGATACAAGACTTCACTCAACATACACGTTAATACTGAAACCAGCCGATACATGGGTCCACTACCCAACATAGGATAATTATTTCCAACTAATTATCCCTAACATACATATTGCAACACCCTCTGTTGACATATACTTCCAGGGTGCGTGCCAGGGTAGAACACTGAGATTCACGACTGTTGTTGTGGTTAGCCAGACACATGGCGAGTCTGGGGTCTGGCACCACGAGGCAGTGGAGCATATTAATCAGGCCGCATCGGTGCCATCATTTCATATATTGATCCCTGCTGCGTAGCTACTACATCCGGGGCAGTTGTTGAATGATCCAAGAGTCACAATGGGATCTGGAGAAACGTTGGGGAGCGTCAGGGGACGGACTGGGAAGCATGACAACACAAACAAATCTCGTCTAGAAACGATAGACGTATTTACGTTATATTACTTCTTACACTGGGTGAATGACAATTCAACTGTTGAAGCATGAACACCGATGAACACTGATATTCACTACAATTGACTGAATCAAACTGAA
Organism: Homarus gammarus; assembly: GCA_958450375.1. NCBI lineage: Eukaryota > Metazoa > Arthropoda > Malacostraca > Decapoda > Nephropidae > Homarus > Homarus gammarus. Next base: position 82,299 of record CAUDMG010002880.1, on the reverse strand, counting down.
TGGCTAGGAACACAAAAACATACCTGGAGAAACGTTGGAGAGCGTCAGGGGACGCTCGCCTTGCGTGATGGGGGGGGGGGGGGGTATATATATCCCTGAGTTGCCACGCAATGACAGTAATTACAAACAACTCTAACTGTTACTCATTCAAAGATAACCCTCAGTTGACAAAGGTCTGACAAATTACTAGAGGTGATTCACACAGACTAATTCAAGATTGAGCTTCCCAGGAGAAAGTGGAATAAACAAAGCATTGATAACTGTCTTCACAAAGGCGGGACTCTGGGAGGGACCACAAGTGCAGCGTCCATGGGGAAAAACACACGTCTTCTTCTCAGGGGTTGCTAACCCACTCATGTTTTGCTGTCGTGGAGTTTAATAAGAATCATTAGTTAAAACAGATTAGCAGTCAACGTAACCATGACATAGCTCCCCCTTTTCCCGAGATTCTTATTAAGCGGTAACGTTGGCTAAACATGCACAGTAATTACACAGATTTTTTAAACAACTGTTACCTTTCGTCACGGTTTCACACTACATACACTCGTAACAACACATCAGGACTATTACAGGCATCTGGTACAAAAGCATGCAAAATAAGAACACAATGGTTACATACATGGGATAAACGGTAGCTAAAAAAATAATCTATTATCATTGACACATGGTATAGGGAAACAAAATACAAGTAATTAAACATACATAGGAGAATAATGTAACAATAAAGAAAAAACATAAAAATGGGGTACATACATAACATAAAAAATTGTTACACAATACACACTCTGAAGATACAGTTTCTCATATCAAAATTCAAAGAGGAGACTGACCAAATGCTTACTCAAAACCACTGAGATTTAACTTAGACTTCTGAAGCTAGGACGTAGATGAACAGACCCCATCAAGTTGAAGGAATGATATGTTTGACTTTAAACTAAAGAGTCATGTCCTACTCTTGAGAGGAAGCAACCTTCGAAGGATCCCGAACGAGCGGAGATTCCCAAGAATACATGCACATCCTAACGGTCCTTATGGGAGCACAACCAAACCTTAAAGTATCTGAACTTATGGCATTTGCCATGTGGTGAAATCAGCGCCATCGTCGAGGCCTGACTCCGCCTAAAAGTCACGAACATTACTCCTATACACACCATCAACAAGCCTAGCTAGGACTTTACCGGCAAAACTTGAGAACTCTCAACTGGTATCTTTACTCAACTAGTAACAGATACCCTTCAGATGATTGCATAACTGCCAATCCATCTTCCAATCTCTGTGTCTACTGCACTTGACAGTCCCCATCTAACAAGAAATCAAAGAAAAAAAATCACAAACACCTACCTACTCACAAACACTCCCAATACAACACATTCCACAACTCACGTAGCAAACAACGTACTCACTTACCAGTTGTACTTCTCAATTGCAACACAAGTATGCAAAACATCACTCTTCACCATGCACATCAACAACCAATGCATTCCAGTCAAAACCTACAGCCCTTTAAAGAAATCTCGGCAACTCTGATGCTCGTCTCTCACAACTAGCAAGAGGGGCTTTCCATACTCTTCTTTTCTACACTTCCTTGTCTATCAGGCCATGCATCTGATGAAGCAACTGGTGTTGAAACCTGGGTGTCATTCCTGAGAATGAACATGTCTCCACCCCCATACTTCTCAACTCTACACATCAACTTACTGGACACAGGTTCTGAGCTGACTGCCCTGAACTGCTCTCTTGTGACGGCCATCATGCCTGGAGGTCACAACACTCACTGTCACTACACAACACGACACAGTGCACACTTCAAAACAAACGGATTACTGCCTAACTGTCCTTCTAATACATGAAAACACTTGAAATACTGGCTTAAAATACTTGCACAAATACTACTCAACTTATTACTCATTACCCGTAGTGATAATACTGGAATGTGAACTGTTACTTTACTGCTTCACTGAACAATACACGAGAAAAACATCACTGTACTCTTTTGTCACTTTTCAAAACAAACTCACTGTGCACACTCAAAGCAATAATACTGTTATTGTCAATCTCTGTATAGTTCAACACTGTACGAACTCTTCCGGAATTACACTGTACTCTAGCAAATCAAACTTAAAATAGAATCATAGACATTTCCATTACTGAGAGTCATGCTCACAAAAAAATAAAGTGGTAATACTGTAATACTTTACGAGACTGTCCCCTCGGTACTCAACAAATTCACTGCCTTTTCACTTGCAATGATTTTAACAGTGTTATCACTTCACAATGTACTCTGTTGTACTCACAAATGGGGGGTCCTTACATGTACTTTCACCAATCAATTTTCAAAGATTGCGTTCTTTTACCGATGTCAATATCACCATAGAGTCCTCAGCTCATCAAAGCAATTGCTGAACTTATACATGTATTAGATCTCAAATAAACATAAAATACACTTAATGACAATGCCTGTAAGTCTACACTGCTAGAAACTAATGCTCTATGCACTATAATCATAAACTAGTAGAAACAATACAAAAAATACAATATACTCGGAGTTCTAACACAAATCGTGTTATACAAATAAATTCACTTGTCAAAACTGACGTCAACTTATAACTAAAACACTTCCAATTGAAATCAAAACAAATACCTCCAAAATATGTCAATTTCAAATAACACTCAGTTACATAGCCTTAATACAAGTATGGCCTTCCGGTACACTCAGAAATCAACACTGCCCACAACACACTTAACACGGCACATGTTCACTGTCCCTCATTGTCTGTAAAGGCACCCAAAAAAAATTACCTTTGCATACAACCGACACTTTTCTGAGATTTCACAAAAAGACTGCCAAAAAAATTAGGCAGCTAACCTCTGTTTTTCAGACACTTTTCAATCCAGTACTTTGAACATTACAATTATCCACATTTTACTGTACACTTTACTTTCAAACAAATTTCTAATTTTCTCGAGGCAAATGTTCTAACCTAACTCCAAGTAAAGTATTTGCCGTGAACTGTTTTCAATTTCTCCGTAACCTCAAAAAAAAAAAAATTCACAGAATTACAAACTATACTGTACACTGGAATAATTACAGAACAAAATTATTAGCACTCTGAAATATTCATTAGTTACAGTGACATGATTAGGTACCTGCACGGAGAAATGGTTATTACAACTCACACTTAAACAAAAATTACCCACAGTATCACTTTTATTCTTCCTGACTTGATACCAAATAAATTACATCCCACCGCTGGCAAAAATGTAAGGGCACGTATTTTCCAACACCTACACCACCCTTATCTTACTTACTTCTCTTATCTTAGTTCTGACTCTTACACAGGTCTTTTGGTAGCATGGACATTCATTTGGTAGCATGGTCGAGGGTCTAGGCACATAGGCATGGTAATTCTGGTATCAAGTCACTTGGACAGAAATAAAGGTAAATACTGTGGGAGAAATGAATACACCTAAAATACTCTAAGAACAAGTTTATTAATATGAAATCAAAGGAAAAAAAAAAAGAGATATTATTAATTCATAACAACCAGGTTCAACTCCTGGGTTTATTGCAGACTCAGTACTTTCTTCTTTACTTATTTTTTTATTTACTTATTTTGTTATTTCTTTATTCAACTGTAATTACTCAGCTCTTAAACTCTTGCTGCACACAACCTACTGGTGTTACATTACATTACATAGCAGGACCAGTTCCTTGGCCCTACTCACAATACATAGTACATGGCACTCATTGTAGATTCCTGTACTTCTCACACCTACTGGTGGTACGTGGTATTACAGTACAGATACAAGACTTTACTCAACATACATGTTAATACTGAAACCAGCCGATACATGGGTCCACTACCCAACATGGGATAATTATTTCCAACTAATTATCCCTAACATACATATTACAACACCCTCTGTTGACATATACTTCCAGGGTGCGTGCCAGGGTAGAACACTGAGATTCACGACTGTTGTTATGGTCGGTGGTAGCCAGACACATGGCGAGTCTGGGGTCTGGCACCACGAGGCAGTGGAGCATATTAATCAGGCCGAATCGGTGCCATTGTTTCATATATTGATCCCTGCTGCGTAGCTACTACATCCGGGGCAATTGTTGAATGATCCAAGAGTCACAATGGGATCTGGAGAAACGTTGGAGAGCGTCAGGGGTCGGACTGGGAAGCATGACAACACAAACAAATCTCGTCTAGAAACGACAGACATATTTACGTTACATTACTTCTTACACTGGGTGAATGACAATTCAACTGTTGAAGCATGACCACTGATGAACACTGATATTCATCTCAATTGACTGAATCAAACTGAATGGTTAGGTACACAAAAACATACCTGGAGAAACGTTGGAGAGCGTCAGGGGACGCTCGCCCTGTGTGATGCGCGGGTATATATATCCCTGAGTTGCCAGTGATCACCACTCACGCAATGACAATAATCACAAACAACTCTAACTGTTACTCATTCAAAGATGACCCTCAGTTGACAAAGGTCTGGCAAATTACTCGACTTGATTCACACAGATTAATTCAAGATTGAGCTTCCCAGGAGAAAGTGGAATAAACAACGCATTGATAACTGTCTTCAAAAAGGCCGGACTCTGGGAGGGAGCACAAGTGTAGCGTCTATGGGGAAAAACACGCCTTCTTCTCAGGGGTTGCTAACCCACTCATGCTTTGAGATCGTGGAGTTTAATAAGAATCATTAGTTAAAACAGATTAGCAGTCAACGTGACCAGGACAAAAGTAATACAGACGGGGTGATAATATTCCAGACGGGGTGACAGTACTCCTTTGGCACTGTTTCATACCTAAGCCTGGGCGTCAAAAGTTAAATCCATCAATTCAATTCAATTTCAATTGCTTATTCCTTGATAGAGGAAGCGGGATCCTAGTGCTGTCACTAGGTACCCCAGTACAATAACACCAGAAGCATCTGGCAAGTGTCACACGTATATACAGTTAGGATATTATAAAGGGGCTTACTAAAGCTTAAGGAAGGAAGGATATTCCTTTAACACATTATCAATTTTATTTACATAATATCTGGCCAGTATGGGGAGGATCATCGTGTCTCCGTCAGGGAGTCGTAGAATGGTGGTCCAGCAGGCGTCACGGAAGCGTTGTGTGTGGGGACATCTTAGGAGGTAGTGGATAAGGGTGCGGCTGTCGGGTCTTCTGCATAATGCACAAGAGCGTTGCTCAGGAGATGCGGGGATACCAATCTCCCAAGCAAAGTCATACCCAATGATGATACAGGCAGCAATCACGTCTCTTTTCCGCGACCCTTTCCCATAGACATACGAGAAGTCAAGAAGTCTATGGAGGACATCGTACCAGGTGGGAGGGGAGTCCAGGGGGATGGCTGCTTCCCGAGCTTCTCTCTATTTGCGGCGAATTTGGGTCCTAAGCTGTAAAAGTGTTCGAGGAACAACGTAGTCAGGTGTGGCCTTGTTGCAGCCAGTCTTGGCAAGGCCATCTGCTGTCTCATTACCCAAAATACCAACATGACTGGATATCCATAGGAATGTCACAGGACGGCCTGCATCCTGAAGTGTGGATGAGGTCCTTATTTTCCCCTGATCCAAATGCGATCCCGTCGAGAGCAGACCTGGAATCGCAGCAGACAAGCAAAGGGCCGAAACCATCTGCTTCTTCCTCAGCGAGAAGGGCATCAAGGAAGGCTATTAATCAGCCTGAGTGGAGGATGCCCCGTGAGAAACTCTGAGAGAAAGTTTGATAGGCTCAAGGGCATCAGGATGGGAGATGTAGACACCAGCCCCGGCCCCACCTGTAGCTTGGTCATCAGAGCCATCAGTGTATAGGACGACCCTACTTGGGGACCAGTGGGTGATCCTGGAGAGGTGGTATTTGCAGAGAATAACAGGGTTCACGTGGGATTTCGGGAGCGGTCCACCGAGGGCAATCACTTCAGGTTGAAAATCCAGCCAGGGAGAAGGAGACGAACCAACAACAGGGGTGACAACAATATCAGGCAGGAGGTCGTGTTCCTGAAGGGCTCGGATGAGTGACCCTCGCCACTGTCTTCTAGATGGAGGTCGGTCTCGGACAGCAGGAGTCAAGTTGGCTTGGACATAGTTGCACTGAGGATCTCGTAGAATGGAAACAATAGTTTTTAGGTAAAACTCCTGGACGCGATCCTGTAAGGGGGAAAGACAAAGTTCAGTATATAGAGAAGTAGAGCATGTCCACTGAGGATCCCCAAGGATGATACGAGCAGCTTTCCTCTGGATAACTTTGAGACGGTAAACAGCAGTCCGACTAATGTTGACGTGTGCAGGGGCAGCGTAGTCGACACAGGAACGGACAAAGGACTTGTACATGGTGAGAAGAACAGGGATGGTGGCACCAACGGAAGCCCTGCACATGGTAGAGAGAGAAGCAAGACGCCGAAAGCATATGTCTCGAAGATTGCGGACTTCAGGGATCTGACAACTTTTGCGAGTACATACACACCTAGGTATTTTGTCTCATTAACCCAGTTCAAGGGCGTTCCTGATAAGAGAAGGGGTGGAGGTACAACACGACCGTGCCACATGGCTTTCGCTTTCGCAGTTGAAAGAAGGAAACCAAGTGAATCACACTCTCTGGAGACCAGATTAAGGGCTTCCTGCATGCTGAGGTAGTCAGGGGCTTGGAGTAGGACATCGTCGGTATATCCTGAGTGAACAACTTCTGTCGGCCACGGGAGAGATGCAATTGAATGCATGAGAGTGTTAAACAAGGTGGGACTCAGGACTCCACCTTGAGGGGTGCCTAAGTTCATTTCTTGAACAGGAGATATAGAGCCTTCAACGCGAACCCGGGCCTGACGTCCAGTGAGGTAAGAGGCGATCCATTGAAAAAGTCCCCCTTTAACCCCTAACCGTGCAAGTTCAGGTAAAATGAGGGCAGTCTGAGCCATTTCAAAGGCTCCTGTTCATGGCAAAGAAAGCGAACATCATCATCCCCATTAAGAAACTGTGAGAGATATGATCCGTTAAGGGTACATGGAGTGGGATGATGTGGAGTAAGAGTGGGATGGGGGGCATTAAAGTTGCCAAGAACAATAGAGAGAACCCCATCATGGAGGTCGTGAAGAACCTGGGGGTCCATAGAATCACTCTTGAAATAAAGACTGACTACACGAAAGGTCAGGTCACCAAGAGTAAGGGAGAGAGAAAGTATTTCAGACGGGGGTCCATGTAAGTCAGGTGAAGGGAGACGAACAAATGGAATGGTTTTACGCACAAGGGTGAGGAGGCCACGAGCCTGCCCACAGTACCGACGCAGGGTGTAAACAGTATAGCCAGAGAGGAGGAGTAGAGTAACATCGTCTGTGATGGTTTCCTAAAGTAGAGCAACATATACTTGATGGGAGAGCACAAACTGGGCGAGGTCTGTCCGGCGAGGTCTAATTCCCTGGATGTTCCATTGTAAGAAGAGGAGGGAACGGCCTCTGGTGTGCGATGAGTCGGTGGGGCTAGACAGGGCTCCTGAGGAAGTACCAAATTCTGTTGAGGATAATGGAGAGGGAGGAGTGGGAGAGCGAGGGATGGATCCTCCATCTCGGGAGAAGGAAGGAGCCGGGTCACCAGGGCTTGCAAAGTAGCCCCTGTTGGGTCAGGATGTCCATAGTGAGTTGTTGTTGCCTCTGCAATGTCGCAATTGTTTTCACAAACGAGTCGAGTTGGGCAGAGAGAAGGTTGATTTGCTTGGAGTGGCGATCCAGACGGAGAGTGATTGTATCCATAGAACCAACTTGGTGTACCTGTGCAGGAGCTGGGGGTGGCGGCGAGGAATGCCGAGGGCCCGACTGGGCAGGTGGTGGTGGTAGAGACGGAGAGGAACGGTGAGGGTTCAGGTGAGCAAGTGGTGGTGATGCTGGTGCTGGTGAGAGACAGCGGGGGTCCGGGTGGGCAGGAGGTGGTGGAGACGGGTAGGAAAGGTGAGGGCTCAGGTGAGCAAGAGGTGGTGGTGCTGGTGAAGGACAGCTGGGGTCCAGGTGGGCAGGAGGTGGTGACTCTGTGGCTGGGCCGGCAACGACCTTGTTCCAAGAACGGTAGGGAGAGGGAGGGAGGGGAGAAAGTTTGGGTTGTCGGGGTGATGGGGGAGCGGCAGATGAGAAGAGATCAATGGGACATCCCTGGTGGATGGAAGAGGCGGTGGTGGATAGGAGTGAGGTTTGGTTGACAGGGGCTTCGTCAGAGACGAGGGCGGTGGTACAAGGTTAGTTTTCCTATGGAGAGTGCCTGGACGCTGTGGGCAATTGGCATTCCAGTCGTGGTGACTGCCATGGCAGTTGACACACCGTGGAATCACTGAGATTTTGTTCTGAATTTTCGATTTGCATTCCACTGTGTCGTGAGGACCTGCACAGAAACCGCAGGCGACCATCCTCGTGCACTTCCAGGTGCGGTGTTTCTACGATTGGCAACGACCACAGATTTTCGGGGTTCCGATAAATCGGTCGAGAGGACAGTTGTGAATTGGTCCTACATTCGCCTTCGGAGGGAGGGGACCCACCCACCAGTCGATGAGTTTGTTGGATGGACGTTTGGAGAACAAGTTGATGCTGCCCTCCATGTCCAGTAGTTGTGGGAGAAGAGGGCGAAGATCGTCGATAGGGATCTCCCAGGGCTACGTGGCGAACCATTACCTTGGTACGACGAGTTTTTGGGGTGTTGGTGTTGAAATTCAGCATCACCTCCCCCTGGGGAGCAGGAAAGCCCACCTGAGTGAGCAGGCGTAACGTCTCATCCATTTGTGTGGTGACTATTACGGCTGCAGGACCTCGGCGGAGTCGAAGTGTTGAGTCCTGAAGTGGAGAACAGTGGCGGAAGAACCAGGTCGTCCGTGTGCTCAGAGGCAAGTCCCGAGGAAAGGCGAGACGATGAAGGCGCTACGGGGCAGGGAGACAAAGGGAATCCCCCTATGTCCATCGTCGGCGGAGGGTCGGTCATTGAGCCACATGTAAGCTCACTTGGGGACCCCAATGACATGATGGGGCCACCCTCTACAGCCCCAGACGGGGTGCGAGAGGGAGCCGTAGCCCCTGCTGGAGACCCTGACTTCTGAGGTTTCTGCTTCTTTGACTTGTCTTCAAGAAGAAAGTCATAAGCATCACTGTCACCTACTGCCGCTGTCTCCAACGAACGGGAGCGTTTAACGGCGGGCATAGGGCACGTTGGCAACACTGCAGTCAGGTGGAGTGGTAAAGACGTCACTGCCACGTCACACTTCACATTGCGCACGCGCAAACTTGAAAAACTTTGCCCAGAGGTACCGGGTGGTAGGCCCAGATGTTTTTATCCCCCTAAAATGACAAAATCTAAAGTAAAAAAAAAATAGATGCCACTGTGCTGATAACTGGGTCTTACTATAGTTGTCTACACATGCTGGGATTAGTAGATTCGCTTAATTCGTCAGAATTACGACTTTTAAGGAGCAGTCTCTCTCAGTTAAATCCTTAATTGCTTTAATCTTTTTGCTAAGTTGCCAACAGTATGTAACAGAGAGCCAGTACATGCCCACAGCTGCCAACAGTGCATAACAGAGTGCCAGTACATGCCCACAGTGACAACAGTATGTAACAAAGAGCCAGTACATGCGCACAGTGGCAACAGTACGTAACAGAGAGTCAGTACATGCCAACAGTGCCAAGAGTACGTAACAGAGAGCCAGTAGATGCCCACAATGCCAACATTACGTAACAGAGCGCCAGTACATTCCCACAGTACCAACAGTACGTAACAGAGAGCCAGTACATGCCCACAGTACGTAACAGAGACCCAGTACATGTTCACAGTGCCTAACAGAGAGGTCACAGGCCTCCCAAGTGGCTAACAGGCCGGTCAGTGGCGATGAGGGTTAATAAAAATAATTCCTATACATTGGGGCTCTCCTGCTTAACACAATTGCTCAAGGTATTGGATATTTGGACCCATATTCTGGAACGGGGTGGTAATATCGACAATTTATACCTAGATTTTGCCAAGGCTTTCGAGAGCGTACCCCACGAAAGGCTGAAAATCAAACTAGAAGGGTACGGAATTCGGGGAAATGTCCTTGCGTGGATAGAAGATTTTCTCCATGACCGTAAGCAGTGTGTGGTGATTAATGGCACGGAGTCATCATCTGTACCTGTCACAAGAGGGGTACCACAGGGCAGTTTATTGGGTACGCTGTTGTTTGTTTGATTCATAAATGACATGCCTGACGTTGTACACTCCTCCATGCAAATGTTTGCCGATGACGCCAAGATATTTCGGGAAATCAAGAACCATGCAGACTGTAAGAGCTGCAGAAGGATCTCTGTGAGCTCCAAGAATGGTTGAAGAAATGGCTGCTGAGATTCAATGTCACGAAGTGTAAGACGATGCACTTGGGGCGTACTAACGGTAAGGAGGCGTATCATATGTCCCAACGGGATGAAGAAACTACATTATTTGAGACTGAATGTGAGAAGGACCTTCGTGTGTATGTTGACAGTGAGCTGAAGTTCTTGGGCCATTGCGATAAGAAGGTAAATCAGGCAAATAATGTATTGTGTCTTATAAGAAGGTCGTTCAGATATCTAGACGGTCCGTCCCTGGTAACTATCTTCAAGAGTGAAGTGCTTCCCCCATCTGGAGTACTGTCAACCCGTCTGGTCCCCGAGATATGCTAGGGACTGTCAGTTGGTTGAAAATGTTCAAAGGAGGGCCACTAGACGGGTGCCTGCACTTACATAACAAGAACATAAGAAAATAAGGAGTCTGCAATAGGCCGGTTGGCCTGTGCAGTGTGCATGGCAGCTCCTGTCGAGAGTTACTACCACTCTCTATCATCCATGAATCCATCTAGCCTCCTTTTAAAACTTTCCAGCGTTCCAGCACTTACTACAGAGTTGCTAAGCTTGTTCCACTCGTCCACCACCCTTTTTGTGAACCAGTTACTTCCTATCTCCCTCCTCAACCTAAACTTAACCAACTTAAATCCGTTGCTACGAGTCATATCCCCCTCGGATAATATAAGAACTTTATCTATATCCCCTTTATTGACTCCTTTCACCTACTTAAATACTTCTATCATATCTCCCCGCACTTTTCGTCTTTCTAGGGAATGCAAGTTTAGTTTCTTTAACCTTTCTTGATATGGAAGGTTTCTAAGTCCCGGAATCATTTTCGTCATTCTTCGCTGCACCGACTCCAGTGAATTGATATCCATTCTATAATAAGGGCACCAAAACTGAACCGCATAATCGAGGTGCGGCCTGACTAACGCAAGATATATGTCATGGGTTGCGTTAGGCTTACCCACGCAACCAACGCCAAAGTTTGTTTTACTAGAGATAAGACGCCCGGCGAGGCATAACTGGGACATGTATTTTTCAATTAGTGTATGTTAGCCAGCCTTTAGGGGGAGGGGGGGGGGGGGGTGGTCAGTGAAACAGTGTTGTACTGTTCATCGTTTCACACCCTAAAACCTCATTTTAAGAGTATCCCCTGAGCTATGGGTTAGTTAAGACGTCGTCTCCATCCTCTCCCTCCTGAAAGGGGGCGGGACACCACACCACACAGAGTCCTCCACCGCCACTCCGTCCTGTGAACCATCGTCGACACGAGACTAAGCGTGTTAACCTAGGTTGTTATCCCCGTGGAAATATCACGTGTGGATGCCTGGTTGCGACAAGAGCAATCCAGGCTGACCTATCAAACCTACAGTAAATGGTTAATTAATTCACGCTCATAGAGTTCTCCTGCACGACACCCGTCTACAGTGACCGTGATAGACACGAGACTAAGTGTATTAACCTAGGTTTGCTATCCCCGTGGAAATATCACGTGTGGATGCCTGGTTGCAACAAGAGCAATCCAGGCTGGCCTATCAAACCTGCAGTAAATGGTTAATTAATTCACGCTTACAGAGTTCTCCTGCACGACACCCGTCTACAGTGACTGTCAGTGATGCGAGACTATGTGTGGTAACCCAAGAGTACTTTTTGTTGTTATGGCCGTGGAAAGAAGTTCTTGTGATGAAGCCTGGTTGTAACAAAGCAATCCAGGCTGGCAGTAAATGTATCACTTGAAGAATTAAGGCTCTGTTAAGTCATACCCACAGTAGAGTAATCACATGTGTCCCCAAGTTGGAAATTCCCTGTTTTAGAAGATTAATTTCATTACAGCGTGAACGTGAGTGAATTCATATATCCATGCAAATTGTAAATCATTGTATGGAAGCTTGACAAATAAATGTAAGTGCAATTATCTGCCCGTATCTGTGATCCTACCTTATTATTACTAAAGGTAATGACTGATTTGTTATGACAAAGTATCACCAATAACTTAGATGGATGTTGAAAATTAAATGAATTCATTAAATCATCATTTATCAAGTATAAATCATGGAATGTCGAGTGGTGGAGTGAACTTCTACGTAGATACGCCATAATCTCCTGTAAATAATCAGTGTGAAGGTATCGAACTCTTCGGCAAGAAATAAGAAATACGACATATTATTATCTTTATATAATATAATTCACTCATATACCACTGATCCACCCAAAACCATGACAATATAGTTGCAATAAGACCTCTGTACTCTTATTAGTTACACTTCTAGATATAAAACCTAATACTCTGTTTGCCTTATTTCGAACATTAACGCACTGTTTTCTAGGCTGTAGGTCCGGGCTTACAAGTACCCCTAAGTCTCTTTCACAAGTCGACCTTTCTAGGTTGATGTTGTTGAGGCTGTATACGTTGACAGTATTTGTTCTACCAATATTAAGTACGCTGCACTTGCTGGTGTTGAATTTCATTTGCCATTTCTCTGACCACTCCTGCAGTTTATTTAAATCCTCCTCTAGTGCATTTGCATCTTGCCCTGAATTAATCTGCCGCCCTATTTTGGTGTCATCCGCAAACTTCCTTATGGCACTGCTGATCCCAGTATCTAGATCGTTTACATAGACTATTAACAAGAGTGGGCCCAATACTGATCCCTGGGGAACCCCACTGGTTACACAGCCCCACTCAGATTTAACACCAGCTATGCTGACCCTCTGTGTTCTATCGGTGAGCCACATTTTATCCAATTTAAAACTTTCCCCTCGATACCATGAGCCTTAACTTTTCTCAGAAGCCTCTGATGTGGTACTCTGTCAAACGCTTTGCTAAAGTCTAAGTAAATAACATCGTAATTATCGTCATTATCTACTACCTCGATGGCTTTCTTAAAAAACGTCAGCAGATTTGCTAGACAAAATTTTCCCTTTGTAAACCCATGTTGAGAGTCGTAGATTAATTTGCTTTTCTCTAAATGCGATCGAATGCTATTTGCTATAATTGATTCAAGAAATTTCCCCACTACTGACGTCAAACTAATCGGCCGATAATTTGACGCTGATGCTCTGTCTCCCTTTTTGAATATGGGTACTACATTTGCCTGTTTCCATATGTCTGGCACAACTCCCGTGTCTAATGATTTTGTAAATAAATTTGCGAGGGGTCCGCTACTCTGTTCCTTACACTCTTTCAAAACTCGAGGGAAAATTTCATCCGGCCCTGGGGATTTTGTCTTCTTTAATTTATTTATCTTGTGAAGAACATCCTCTTTTCTGATAGTGATATTCTTTAATTTCTCTTCTTCATTTACCCTAAATATCAGTTCCACCTCTGGAATTTCCTCGTGAATTTCTTCTGTGAAAACTGATAAAAAGTAGCTGTTCAATGCTTTGATTATTTCCTCACTGTCATCGATCACTTCCCCTCTCCCTGACTTTAAAGGCCCAACTTTGTCCTTGATCTTTGTCCTATATACCTGGAAAAATCCCTTGGGATTCGCTCTCCTGATTTCATAGTCTCTCTCTTTGCCTTCCTTACATTTTTCTTAACATTCCTAGATAGTTCATTATACCCATTTCTGAGCTGCTCCTCCCCCCCTTTAATTTCTTATAAATTCCTTTCTTTATTCCTATGTCATGTTTAAGTTTTCTAGTCATCCACCTTGGTTCATTCTTTTTTGACCTAACTACCCTGGGAGATTGGAGCGCCTGAACTTGCCTAGCTTATACTACAGACGGGCAAGGGGCGACCTAATTGAGGTGTATAAGCATCTCAAGGGGCACTACTCAGTCGAGTGTCCTTACTTGGAGCTGGCGGACGCTCGCCCCACAAGGGGTCACAGATCAAGATTGAAGAAGACCTCAAGTCCAGAAAACTGTGAGGGCAAACTTTTTCGGAGTGAGAGTTGTGAACTCTTGGAACAATCTGCCAGAGAGTGTTGTGACGGCACGGAGTATGAGTTCTTTCAAGACCAGACTTGACCAACACTGGAGCAGGTTCAGGTACATTCGGGAGCCGGTGCATGCCCAGCACTTGCCAACAGTGCGTAACCGAGACGTGACCGATGGCCCAAGCGGCTAACGAGCCGATCAGCTCTTTTGTCCAATAATGGACAGAGAGTCGTAGGGTTTGGCTGGCTGACTGCCAGCAGTTACTGGGAACTTGGATGTTAATAGTGTTTCTAAGTAACGGTTAACTAGTGCAGTTGGTGAGTTGTCCGGTTTGGAATTATTCCTTGATACTGGGTCATACAGCTCGTTAACATAAGGTGTGGTTCTTGTGTTGGCGGCGGTTTCTACACCTTAAAGAAATCCACGCTTCGGTGGCCATTATACATATTATTTAATGTCTATCCAAAATCAGATATTAAAGAATTTAGCAGTAGCATAGGGAAAGTAGTTTTATGACAAATTGATAAAGCAAGATACTCAAAAAGGAGAGTTTATAGAAGTCAATAAGCTTCTTAGAGTGTTCATTACTAGATCTAGCTGATTCCCGCCCCAGTAGAGGTCACAACCTCAGATTGAAGCCACAAGTTCAGAAAATTGCCAGGGCATTTTTTTTATGAGCTGTGAACTGTGGGAACAATCTGTCAGGCAGTGTTGTAGCGGCAATGAGTATGAGCTCATTTAACTAGACTTGGACAACACTGGCGCAGATACAGATACATTCTGCAGCCAGCACATGCCGAGTACTTGTCAACAGTACATTATATATATAGAGTAATGTGACCGACCGACCAAGCGGCTAACAGGCTAATCAGTGGTGAAGATGATAAAGTACTGTATACGTATAGTAAAGTTACTAGGCCAGATCAGGGTCACTTTTTTATTAAGAGTATGCGAAGTGGCGGATTAAGGGAGGAGATACATTGGGTGAGATCATTTTACATGAAAAAATTATTTCGCTCTCTCTACAATTTTAAGTTGCTACCCTAAAACAACCTTTCATTTTTATTTTTATTTTTTATGAAATATTTGAGATTCCATTCCAAGCCGTAAATATTCTCCTCCTGCTTCAACCCTCTTCCCTTGCCTCAATCCCCTCCCCCTGACTCAAATCCCATCCCACTGCCTCATCCTCCTCCTACTGCCTCAACTCCCTCTCATTACGTCAACCCTCTCCCCTGTCTCAAACCTATACTCCTGCCTTAACTCTCACCCCTGGCTCAACCCCCTTCCCCTGACTCAACCTTCTCTCCTTGCCTCAACCCTCCCCCCCTGCCTCAACTCTCATCCCTGCCTCAACACTCTCCCCTGCCTCAACTCTCTTTCCCTGCCCTTTCTCTCTCCCCTACTTCAACCCTCTCCATCTGCCTCAATCCTCTCCCACTGCCTCATCTCTCTACCCTTGCCACACCATTCTTCCCCTCCCCGACTCAACCTTCTCCCCTGCCTACCCCCTCTCCCCGTACCTAAACTTTCCACCCCTATCTCAACTCTCTCCTCCTGCCTCTACCCCTTCCTGTGCCTCAATTCTCTCTCACTGCTGTAGTATCTTATATGATTTAATGGGAGAATGAGAAGCCACATGCTGAGTCTTACTCCCGGCGTTTATTGTTGTTATTATGTACCACGTGCCTAACACATTCGTGATTACACAGGCCTAAACACATTCTAACTTTGGTAAGAAGTAACATAATATATAATGTATATATATTCAATAAAGGCAGCATATAAACATACACATATATAACAATTGCCTCAATCTAATCAACCCCTCGGGATGGGCGGAGGTGAAGTGTGGCGATTCCAAAATTTTATATTAGATATTTTTATTTTTTTTTTCATTTATTGGGCACCCCCCTATATCCTTGTGTAAGGTGAAGCGCAGAAGCGTTTACAGTACCCAACAGGGAAGCATGCTAAGTTCATGCTTGCCTTTATGTCTCATGAGTTAAGGGCGTAGAAGTCTGAAGAGTCAAGGGCGTAGAAGCCTGAAGAGTCAATGGTTTATGTTATCAAGTTATTGGAAGCTCCAACAACTTGTCCCTGAATTCGAATTCGCAACTTTCGACTTACAGCAGGTACCTACTTTACTGCTAGGTGAACAGGGACGAAGGGGACTAGGAAGAGTATCCAAACAACTTCCGCCGGCCCGGGAATCGAACCCGTGACATCTTGCTTGCGAGGCAAGAACGGTACCGCTCTACCACCAGCTCCCCCATTATATTAGATCAAGCAGCAAGATTAGTGGCGAAGAGGATAAAAGTAAAATGTGAGCGGATGTTTTTATGTCAGTTTCCCAGAAGAAAAATAAGAGGACGGAAGGATGAAGTGGTAAACTAAGGCAATTCATTTATGGTTCTTTCACCAGCTCCTGTAATACATGACCATTTATGTTCCACCTGTACTTGTTTAATAACAGCTGAGGTTTACGCTGTAGTGATGGCAGGTACATTACTGGTGGCATTTTTTTTTTAGAAACAGCAAGTACTGTATATCAGAAATGACTCATTGTATAATTAAAATATTTGATTTATTTCATGTGTATTTTCCTACCTTTTCATGAAATTTTTGTTAAAAGAAAATTGTTAAATTTTGATTTTTATAGATTCATCATATCCAGGTAGTTTTAATCAATACACTACCCATTAAGATTAAAATTACATAATTATTTTAAATTTTTGTAAAAATTATACTTTAGCAGGATGTCATCATCATCATTCAATATACCTTATTGCAAATGGGCCTGAGCCCTAATTAAAATTTGGATGTCCTTAGGATACTATATTAAAATGTTACATCCAATAATATAGGCACGTCGCTTACCTCTCCATCGGCCTGCATCACTGGATCGTGATTTTTCAGTGCAGTTTAGTAATTAATGGTGATGGAGAGAAGAGAGCCGTTTGCTCTGAAGACGGTGTCATTGTAGGAGAAACGTGAAGTGGGAAATAAAGTAGGAGATTTGATAGCAGATGGGCTACCCACCTTGCACGGAAAAAATAATGAAATTCGTTGGGACCATTCATACCAAGAAATAATGAAGAAGGAACTATTACCCCGTGTATCCGTGTATAAGTCTTGGAGTATGTCTCAATAAATTTAGATGGCGTTGATCAGTGCTGCATGTCGACTGATTGTTTATATTTGTGAAAAAGACTGTATCAGCCCCTTAGTTTTTGCATAAATGTCGGGCAGTGCATTTAGTTTATATAATCATATCACCCCTTGTAACTTTCCACTGGCTATGAGATGACATGGTCACATCACGTGACGGGTAAGTTTCACCCTTGAGGCGAGGCCCCAAAATGCTAGGTCAGGTAATAGAAGCCGGCTACACCAGGCACTCTCACTCAACCTCCCACATCAACAAGACGTATTTTAGAAGAGCTATATAGCATAGCCTCTGTCCTCATTTAACACTCACAGCTACAGTGGTTAAGTTACGGTGATATACACTTGGAACTGTATATAATATATTTTCCTAATAAATGAAGAAAAAACAGTTAGGTTTCGCTACTAAAACCCTATATACTTTTACATGTTCCAGCCCATTAACTCCTCAAGAATCAACAATTAAGGGCCAGTTCAAGACTGCGCCAAGTTTAACCTGTAAAATAATTCACCAGATAAGTACCCAAAGATAAAAAAGGTAAGTTAATATGTAAATGTTTTGTGGTAATTAAGTTAAATAACCACATTCAATGTTGGGATAATATTCGTTTAGTACATGACCTTGAAATGAAGGTTTGAATATGAAAACAGTGAAATACACCAGAAAAACCAGCTATCCTGCCAAAGTTCAGGTCATATTTTAAAACGAATAATTACTCTCTTATATTGCTATATTATATATAAAATGCTAATTATCGATTATTTTTAACAGGCACTTCGAATGGCTGCACACACACTAAATATGACGCATTTGAAGGATAAAAACATTGAAACAGCTAAATACATCTAATGTGGTATGATGTGGTATGTAGCAGCCTCTTTACTCCAGAACAATATGCAGACATTGAAGATCTTGTTCACCCAGTTGCCCCAGCAGCTAGTTACCAGTAGATATCACATGTGTCGTCGAATTACCATTGGCTGTCCTGTCAGTCTCCAGTAATTTCCCGACGATCGGTATATGTGTACAGAAAAACAACAAACAGGCAGATAGATTTCCACCAGGTCACAGAAACACACTTGACTTGACTTGTAGTGCTGAGTGGGAGGGCCGGGATTAGGATTGGAAGTACTTTGGTGGCAATTTGGGGGAAGGAGAGGACTGGTTTAGGATCAAGGTAAAAGAGGAAGGAAATTTGAAGGAAAGTAAGAGATTAACAGTGTCCGGGCTCAACCAGATATGCTGAGGTTATGATAACTATATTTGAACTTATATCTTGCGTGATTAGATTCTCGCTCTCAAGCCTTTTTCATTTATTTAAAAATAAGTATATATTTTTGCAATAGCCATTGTTCCAAGGAAGGGGTGACGACCTCTAGCCAGGTTCTTGTGGAACTGGCTGAGTAACGTATCTTTTGTTTTAATAAGAGTGGAAGGAAGGGGCAAGAAGACAAGTGTTGGAGAGGCCAAGGATAGTGTCCTATGGTCACTCATCTTTTTAATTTAACATTTTCTGTTTTAGAGAATTGAAGTTATTTGCTTATAGTTGGGAGGTTTAATTTCTAAGAAGAAATGTTTGTGCACTGTATTAGTAGGGTGTGTCAAAGGAGGGAAGATCAGCTAAAACTAATGGCCCATCACTTTTTTTGGTAGATTTTAGTGTATATAAACAGAAAATAATTTCAGTTTCAATATTTTGCAACCTTTTGCTAGGTAAATTTTAGCGTGAAATTTATCGAAAATCTAACGTACAGCTGCATTAGTGCATTACAATTAAATAGTGAACATTGCTTTCTGACTTCATTCTTTAACAACCCAACTAACAATATTTTTTTCTGTTTCAGATTCTGATGCATTTATAAGTTGATAATATTTGCGATGGCTGCTTGTGTCAGGACGAGGAACCAAAAATCCAGCCATCTCAGTCACTATCTTGGGTCTGGGAGAGAGCTCCTGAAGTCGGAGTTGCCTACATTGAGAGATGCTTTGAGATACGGTGTTTTAATCAGGCAAAAAAGTGAAAAGAACCAAAGAACTTACACAAACAAAGACATTGCCAGTGATATGACCAAAGCTGTCTTGGCACAGTACACTCTGGCTAACGCTCAGTTCAAGCCTCCAGTCATAACAAGTCAGAAGAAGATTAGTGAGAGACTGCTAGCCAGTTGGGAAAAGGCAAGAGATATCTCTCTTTGGAGAGGAAAACTTGCAGTTAAGGACAGCTTTGCCAAGCAACTGGACCAGTTATTTGACATAATTACTTGCAAGTGCCCAATTGTTCTCTGTCCTGAGTTTGGATGCGATCGTGACTGTAAATCCGAGGCCCACATCTCCTGTATTTGCAAGTGTGAACTGAAGATTCCTGTGATCGAACTGGCATTTGTCAAAGCACAGAGAGAGAAGACTGGCAGTATAGGGGCTCTCATGATTTCTAGCCAAGATATTCCGGAGTCCAAGAGACAGGAGGCTGCCACAGAGAGACAGAAGAGGAGAAGAGTTGCCGAGGAAAAGAGACTTGAGAAGGCCCAGGGTGAGGTAAAAAAAGCCGATGATTGGAGTCAAGCTGATTCAGAGTTTAATGACTTCCCCATGGCTGATCCGAGTGCTGACCAGGAGAATGGTGACTTTGTCCCTAACCCAGAAAATAATGATCCCAAACCTTCCAGGCATAACATTCGAAATAAGAAAGATATCCCGAGCATAGCTCTGGCCAGCATGCGACACCACACTGGTCTCAGAGAAACTGCAGAGATAGCAACAGCTGCCTGGGTTGACGGTGGTTTGATAACACCTGATGATGTTCACCTGGTGATAGATCATAACAAAGTAAGAAGAGCTCAGGAGAAACTTGTCAGTAACCTAGAAGAGGAGTTTGATAAGGGGATAAGAGAAAATGGAATCAATTGTTTGTTCTTTGATGGGAGAAGGGATGACACTAAAGTGTTCATGAAAGTTGGAGATTCTGACAAGTTGTTCCCTGCCATGGTGAAGGAGGAACACTACTCCTGCTGCAGTGAACCAGGAGGGAAGTATTTGTGGCATTTCACTCCAGAGAAAGATGACATCAGGAAACCAGCTGAGATAGTGGCAGATAACATTGTGAACTGGTTCAGAGAGAGGAACGTAGACCAGACCCTGCAGGCCATTGGAGGGGACAGCACCAACACGAACACAGGGTGGCAAGGGGGGGTCATACAGTGGATAGAGCGGAAGATTGGGAGGAAGCTGGTCTGGATTGTTTGTGACCTCCATACCAACGAGTTGCCACTCAGACATCTGATCCAGGAGCCGGATGGCAAGACTCTTTCAAACAACAGATGGTCTGGTCCTCTTGGCAAGATGCTGGACTCTGCCACTGAGTTAGAAATAAATCCGAGCTTTGAAAAAATCACAGTTGGCCCTCCACTCGTTGAGCTTGCACATACTGTCATTGACGACCTGAGTACTGACCAGTACTATGGTTACATGATTTGCAGTGCCATCAAAACTGGGGTCATGCCTGATAGACTTGCTTACCTGCAGATAGGTCCAGTCTCACATTCTAGGTGGCTCACAACGGCTCTCAGGTTCTGCAGAATTTGGGTCGCTCATCATAAACTGAAAGGGAACCAGCTTCACAACCTGAGACTTATTGTCCAATTCATCGTGAGTGTCTACTTGCCAAATTGGTTCAACACCAAGGTCAAGTCATCGTTCTCCGAAGGTCCGAGGCATGTTCTCTTCCAGCTTGAGCTCCTGAGGAGTCAGCCAAGGAAGGTTGTTCAGATTGTGGAGCAGACTGTGAGGAGATCTTCCTGGTATGCTCATCCCGAGGCAGTTCTGCAGACAATGCTCTGCAGTAAGGATGAGGAGGATAGAAGAGTGGCAGTCAAAAAGATCTTGGATATGAGACTTATGAGAGGATCTGGGCATGACGAATCAGTTGGTGACGATTCCTTCAGGGTCAGGAAGACTCCTGAAGTCAATCTAGGTGCCAAGACCCTCACTGATCTCATAGATCTGGATAACATCCAGGCTGGCAGTGAGCCCCCTCTTACCTGCAGCCTCACCAATGTTCAAGTCAGAGCTTTCCTGGACAACCCCATGCATGTCCCTGCCTGGCCCTCGCACACCCAGAGTATAGAGCGTTGTGTACAGCAAGTGAGCGAGGCCAGCAGTCACGTGTACAGCCAGGAGAGGAGGGAAGGCTACATCCTAGCTCAGGTGGTCAGCAGAGAGGTGATGAGTAGAAATAGAAGCAAGAAAGACATGTTCTCTATGGTGTGCAGCAACACCGGGTCGTAGTAGTAAAACCGGTTTTTGAATTTGATGATTTTGTTTTCTAAAGGAATAGTAAATTTAATAAATGTGTCAAGATCATTCGTTTCACTATTCTGGATCATTTACTTTACTTTAAATAAGCTATTTAGTGGTGTTGGTAAAAGGGTGGGAATACTGAATTTTCATAAGATTTCAAGTTAAAATTTACCTAGCAAAAAATGAAAACTTTTCAAATCTGAAGATATCACATGATTCTGCACATAGAACTACATCATTAATATCATGGGCCGATTTTTCAAACTCAAAAAAAAAAAATTTGCCTCCGTATGACACACCCTACTGTATTAGTCTTTAATAGTCACTAATTCTTCACAACACTGTTCAGAGTGTAATGTCTTCACAGAATTACTTTTCATTTCGAATATATTCGGGATTTTTTTTAAGCGCTCAGCTTACTTATTATTTCAATTCAATTTCAATTTCAATTGTTTATTCCTTGATAGAGGAAGCGGGATCCTAGTGCTGTCACTAGGTACCCCTGTACAATAACACCAGAAGCATCTGGCAAGTGTGACAAGTTTATACAGTATAAATATTATAAAGGGGTTTACTAAAGCCTAAGGAAGGAAGGATATTCCATTAACACATAATCAATGTTATTTACACAGTATCTGGCCAGTATGAGGAGGATCATCGTGTCTCCGTCAGGGGGTCGTGGAGTGGTGGTCCAGCAGGCGTCACGGAAGCGTTGTGTGTGGGGACATCTTAGGAGGTAGTGGATAACGGTGCGGCTGTCGGGTCTTCTGCCTATTGCACAAGAGCGTTGCTCAGGGGATGCAGGGATACCAATCTCCCAAGCAAAGTCATACCCAATGATGATACGGGCAGCAATCACGTCCCCTTTCCGCGACCTTTTCCCAAAGACATACGAGAGGTCAGGAAGTTTACGGAGGACATCGTACAAGTTGGGTGGGGAGTCCAAGGGGATGACTGCTTCCCGAGCTTCTCTCTGTTTTCGGCGAATTTGGGTCCTAAGCTGTAAAACTGTTCTAGGAACAACGTAGTCAGGAATGTCCTTGTTACAGCCAGTCTTGGCAAGGCCATCTGCTGCCTCATTCCCAAAGATATCGACATGACTGGGTATCCATAGGAATGTCACAGGACGGCCTGCATCCTGAAGTGTGGATGTCAACCAACGTATTC
This sequence comes from Homarus gammarus, assembly GCA_958450375.1. Classification (NCBI taxonomy): domain Eukaryota; kingdom Metazoa; phylum Arthropoda; class Malacostraca; order Decapoda; family Nephropidae; genus Homarus; species Homarus gammarus. The sequence goes on along the minus strand of CAUDMG010002880.1, from coordinate 59,423 downwards.
GGAGGATGAGGTCCTTATTTTCCCCTGATCCGAATGCGATCCCGTCGAGAGCAGACCTGGAGTCGCAGCAGACAAGCAATGACAGAAGCAACCGGCTTCTTCCTCAGTGAGAAGGGCAGCAGGGAGGGCTTTTAGCTCGGCCTTAGTGGAGGATGCCCCGTCAGAAACTAAGAGAGAAAGTTTGATAGGCTTAGGGGCATCAGGAAGGGGGATGTGGACACCACCCCCGGCCCGACCTGTAGCGGGGTCAACAGAACCATCAAGTGTAGAGGACGACCCTACCTGGGGAACAGTGGGCTATCCTGGAGAGGTGGTATTTGCAGAGAATAACAGGGTTCACGTGGGATTTCGGGAGCGGTCCACCGAGGGCAATCACTTCAGGTTGAAAATCCCGCCAGGGAGAAGGAGACGAACCAACAGCAGGGGTGACAACAATAACAGGGAGGAGGTCGTGTTCCTGATGGGCTCGAATGAGTGACCCTCGCCACTGTCTTCTAGATGGAGGTCGGCCTCGGACAGCAGGAGTCAAGTTGGCTTGGACCTAGTTGCTGCGAGGATCCCATAGAATGGATCGGCAGTTTTTAGGTAAAACTCCCTCCTGGACACGATCCTGTAAGGGGGAAGGACCAAGTTCGGTATATAGAGAAGTAGACCGTGTCCACTGAGGGGCCCCAAGGATGATACGAACAGCTTTCCTCTGGATAACTTTGAGACGGTTGACAGCAGTCCGACTAATGTTGACGAGGGCAGGGGCGGCGTAGTCGACACAGGAACGGACAAAGGACTTGTACATGGTGAGAAGTACAGGGATGGTGGCACCAAGGGAACCCCTGTACATGGTAGAGAGGGGAGCGAGACGCCGAAAACATGTCTCGAAGATTGCGGACTTCAGGGTTCTGACAACGTGTGCGAGTTACATACACACCCAGGTATTTTGTTTCATTAACCCAGTCCAAGGGCGTTCCTGATAAGAGAAAGGGCGGAGGTACAACACGACCGTGCCACATGGCTTTCGCTTTCGCAGTTGAAAGAAGGAAACCAAGTGAATCACACTCTCTGGAGACCAGATCAAGGGCTTCCTGCAAGCTGAGGTAGTCAGGGGCTTGGAGGAGGACATCGTCTGCATATCCTGAGTGGACAACTTCTGTCGGCCACGGGAGAGGTGCAATGGAGATGCATCAGAGTGTTAAACAAGGTGGGACTCAGGACTCCACCCTGAGGGGTGCCGAGGTTCATTTCTTGAACAGGAGATATAGAGCCTTCAACGCGAACCCGAGCCTGACGTCCAGTGAAGTAAGAGGCGATCCATTGAAGAAATCTCCCTTTAACTCCTAACAGCGCAAGTTCAGGTAAAATGAGGGCAGTCTGAGCCGTCAAAGGCTCCCTTGATATCAAGGAAGACGGAGACTCGGGCAGTCTGATTGCAATAAAAGGAAGCAATGGAGTGTGCTGTGCTGCGATGTTGCATGAAACCATTGAGGGAATTGTTGAAGCCGCCTATGGTGTGAAGAACGTGACGATGGAGTATCCTCTCCATCATCTTGCGAACACTGGAGGTAAGACTAATGGGTCGATATTTCCCAGGATCTCCCTGCTTAGGGATGGGGATAATAGTGGCATTTTTCCAGTAAGAAGGGAGAACCCCATGTTCATAAGACATATTGTAGAGCGCAAGCAAGGGGCCGTTAGGAATATGAGGACAGGCGTTGAGGACGGAGTAGGTTATCTGATGATCCCCAGGAGAGGTGTCTTTTCTAGAGCGATGAGCACTGTCAAGCTCGAATTGTTTGATGGGATGATCAGTGGGAAGAGGGGAGGTAAGAGCAGAACGAACAACAGGCTCAGACGCATCGATGCGAGCCTGCACTGCCTCCTGCAATGGATCTGGAAGTGCCTCAAGGTAGGAAGCTCGTGCCCAGTCCTCCATTAAAGAGCAGGCAAGGGAGGCGGGGTGAGGGTGGGGAGGAGGCCTCCGTCGAGTACCCCGTATAGCATTAATCCGATCCCATACATAAGAGGGTGACGACTGGAACGATAGAGACCCCGTGAAGGATAGCCAGTCCGCCTCACGAATCCGACGACTCTCCTGAGTTGCAGGAGCACCAATTTTTGAAGTCTTCCCGCTCCTCTGGAGAGCGAGACCTCCGTATGGCAGAGTGGAGATCACGGGTTACCTGCCGAAGATGTCTCTTGGCAGGGATACGATACCAGTAGTTGGTGGCATTTCTGGGGTGACGGGGAGGGCGTGGAGGGGTAGCGCGATTGACAGAGTCATACACGGCATCAACAAAGTCAGCTCTGTAAGAGTCAAGGGACTGGGGGACAACATAGGAATCCGCCCAGGTAGAAAGGTATTGGGTAAAGGAAGGAACAGAATCTTGTGTGAGACGAAGGCGAGGGGATCGATAAGGAGCTGATGTCGGGGCAGAGAAGGAGAGCCTGAGATTGGTAGTAACGGCAAGATGGTCACTATACAGAGCAGGCTCGGTGCAGACGGTAGGATGAAAGGAGGTATGACCGTTCAATAGTAAGCCAACATCATGGAAACTATGGGGGAGGCGAGTAGGATCGTCAGGACAAAGACAGCGAACATCATCATCCCCATTAAGAAACTGTGAGAGATGTGATCCGTTAAGGGTACATGGAGTGACATAATATGGAGTTAGAGTGGGATGGCGGGCATTAAGGTCGCCAAGAACAATAGTGGGAACCCCATCACGGAGGTCGTGAAGAACCTGGGGGTCCAGAGAATCACTCATGAAATGAACATTGACTACACGAAGGGTCCGGTCACCAAGAGTAAGGGAGACAGAAAGTAATTCAGACGGGGGTCTATGTGAGTCAGGTGAAGGGAGATCGAACAGATGGAATGGTGTTACGCACAAGGGTGAGGAGGACACGAGCCTGCCCACGGTACCGAGGCAGGGTGTAAACAGTATAGCCAGAGAGGCGGAGTGGAGTAACATCGTCTGTGATGGTTTCTTGAAGTAGACCGACATCTACTTGATGGGAGAGCAGAAACTGGGCGAGGTCTGTCCGGCGAGGTCTAAGTCCCGGTCATACCTCCTTTCATCCTACCGTCTGCGCCGAGCCTGCTCTGTATAGTGTCCATCTTGCCGTTACTACCCATCTCAGGCTCTCCTTCTCTGCCCCGACATCAGCTCCTTATCGATCTCTTCGCCTTCGTCTCACACAAGATGCTGTTCCTTCCTTTACCCAATACCTAGGCCAATTCCTATGTTGTCTCTCACTAGTCTTCGATTAGAATATGATGTTCAATGTATATGAACCTCTTTCCTGCATGGCAGTGAACAGTGACATGAATCTGATCTATATATATATATATATATATATATATATATATATATATATATATATATATATATATATATATATATATATATATATATATGTAACCGGTCGGAATTTACTGGACTTTAATTTCTCACTTGACTTGGGGTTTATTAAAATTTAATAGCTGGTAATGGCAGTGGAAGCGCCCCTTTGAGAAAAATCCCGAACCAGCACAAGAACACTTAAATCTACTAAACAAAATGAATTGTCCGTGACCCGTGGAAGGATAGCGTCTGTGACTGGGATGAATGAGACACACTGTAAAATTTAGACACTTATATTCCCTCCAACACTACAACACAATCAAATAATGGTACACCAATATGCGCACCTCTTAACTTGAACTTAAAACACTACTCTGGGGAATAAAAGTTATACATGATATAGAAATTATTAGAAACTCAGGCAACAATAAATTTGAAGTATTAAGAAATGTTGCGTGCACCCAGGAAACAGGCCTTAAGGGCTTTCACACAATAATATCAGTCACTTAGGAAATGGAATTAAAAAATAAGAAATTAACTACTCTACAATGAATAGGCCTTAAGGGCTTTCAACAAAATAATATCAGTCACTGAGGAAATGGTAATAAAAATTAAGAAATTAAATACTCTACAATGAATAGGCCTTAAGGGCACTCAACAAAATTATATCACCCCAACAGATGCACTCTTCCTAACCTAACTTAAACACTACTCTGGGGAACAAAAGTTATACCTGATATCAGAATTATGGAGAAAATTTAGATGCACTAAAAGAATCAAATCACAGTATCACTCTGGTTCCACTTAATGACACAAACATTCAAAAAACACTACTATCAAAATTATTTAAGAAATATTAAACTACACACGTCAAGATAATATCAGTAACTGAGAAATGGTATTAACTACACCCGTAAAACGGGAGATAAAATGTTCCTCTAGGTATCTCCTAGAGTCCTAGACTCATGGTCTCAGTGTGTGACCATTAATTTACTCAGACAGCCTCAGTGTACTCCCAGTGCGTCCATGGGCAGGGAGAGAGAACGCCAGCAGGTGTCTATGGCCAGTAGGTAACACTTCTAGCTGACCGAGGACACGTGGTGTTGTGCACCCGAGTGGTAAGAACTGATCACCCACTGCTGATGCTGGTCCCGTGTCGTTTTAGTTGTCGGGAGCACTCGTTCACTCAAGAGATCCTTTACTACCCCGCTAAACAGTGACAGGCCTACACTGATCGGTCCAATGGCGACAATCGCCACCCTCAATCATCAACGGCAGTCTCAAACGGCAGTCAATCTCTCACAGTCAACTCCGGTCAACTCCGGTCAACTCCAGTCAAGTGGGTTCTGACGGAAACCCTGAAATGAACTCACTGTTAGCTCTAGTTAACTTTACCACTGCCCTATCTAATCCTGTCTGAGATTGAATGAGACTTACTTGTTATACTGCAATAGCGCAGCACAGGTGACTAGGCCACGTGACTATTTCTGTGAAGGACGCGCAGGGGACGTCTTGTCTGTGTGAATGCTTCCCGCGACTGAGGCCTAGCCAGCGTCGCGTCTCCTCTCAAGGCGTTAGCTTAGGTCTACGTGACATATTTTCCGCCTAACTAATAACTCCTTGGGACACCCGTAACATTATTCAGACTGATAAACGATCTATAATAATTTCAAATTCAATAATAGTCCCTTACTTCATGAATCTCATCATTATTAATTCGGTGAATTACATTTAATATCATATAGGCCTAGTTCCGCCATCTCTCGCTGTGAGCAGGAAGCGCTCTCTCCCCTCAGATGACCTTGAACGCTCAGTATCGCTAATGGCGGGGCATTTGAAATTACTCTGAAATTTCTGAATATTACATATATATATAAATATATATATATATATATTTATATATATATATACATATATATATACATATATATATATATATATATATATATATATATATATATATATATATATATATATATATATATGTATATATGAATTAAATTGAATTGAATTGAAACATTTTATTTATCCAGAAAAATACAGATACAGAGTGGATAATAATAACAATATTAACATGGCTGAGCCAGTTGAGAACCTGAACTCTCTTTGACGGACCTGATATACTGTATACTATACATTTATCTCAAGGAAGTATTATGTAACATTTAGTATCATCTGGAATAGTACAATAGCATGGTGGTAACAATTACATCTCATAGTGTGTGTACAGTATGTGTGTGTATATTTATATATGCATATATATATATATATATATATATATATATACTGTTCATGAATAAGATGTGTTTCCTTATCTATAAACCTCTGTCCTGAGTGGCAGTGAGAAGTGATACTACCCTCAGTGTCAACACCTGACTGAATTACTCAGAAAAGGCAAACTGTACTCCAAGCTTTGTCAATAAATTTGTTAAACTAAAACACTAAAAACTTGTCCCCCAATCCCTCCACTCTTACAGCGCTAATTTTGTTGATGCCGTGTATGACTGTCAATCGCGCTGCCCCTCCACGCCCTCCCCGTCACCCCAGAAGTGCCACCAACTAATGGTATCGTATCCTTGCCATGAGACATCTCCGGCAGGTAACCCGTGATCTCCACTCTGCCATGCGGAGGTCTCGGTCTCCAGAGGACTGGGAAGACTTCAAAAACTGGTGCTCCTTTGCAACTCAGGAGCGTCGTCGGATCCGTGAGGCGGACTGGCTATCCTTCACGGGGTCTCTATCGTTCCAGTCGTCACCCTCTTATGTATGGAATCGGATTAATGCTATGCGGGTTACTCGACGGAGGCCACCTCCCCACCCTGATGCCGCCGCCCTTGCCTGTTCTGTAATGGAGGACTGGGCACCAGCTTCCTCCCCTGAGGCACTTCCAGATCCAATGCAGGAGGCAGTGCAGGCTCTCATCGATGAGTCTGAGCCTGTTGTTCGTGCTGTACTTACCTCCCCTGCCCCCATTGATCATCCCATCACACAGTTCGAGCTTGTCAGTGCTCCTCGATCTAGAAAAGACACCTCTCCTGGGGATGATCAAATAACCTACTCCGTTCTCAACGCATGTACTCATATTCCTAACGGCTCCTTGCTCGCTCTCAACAATATGTCTTATGAACATGGGTTTCTCCCTTCTAGCTGGAAAAATGCCACTATTATCCCCATCCCTTAGCCGGGAGATCCTGGGAAATATCGATCCATTAGTCTTGCCTCCAGTGTTTGCAAGATGATGGAGAGGATGCTCCATCGTCGCCTTCTTCACACCATAGGCGGCTTCCACAACTCCCTCAATGGTTTCATACAACATCGCAGCACAGCACACTCCATTGCTTCCTTTTATTGCAATCAGACTGCCCACGTCTCCGCCTTCCTTGACATCAAGGGAGCCTTTGATACGGCTCAGCCTGCCCTCATTTTAGCTGAACTTGCGCGGTTAGGGGTTAAAGGGAGACTTCTACAATGGATTGCTTCTTACCTCACTGGACGTCAGGCCCGGGTTCGCGTTGAAGGCTTTATATCTCCTGTTCAATAAATGAACCTCGGCACCCCTCAAGGTGGAGTCCTGAGTCCCACCTTGTTAAACACTCTCATGCACTCCTTCGCACCTCTACCGTGGCCGAAAGAAGTTGTCCACTCAGAATATGCTGACGATGTCCTCCTCCAAGCCCCTGACTACCTTAGCATGCAGGAAGCCCTTTAACTGGTCGCCAGAGAGTGTGAGTCACTTGGTTTCCTTCTTTCAACTGCGAACGCAAAAGCCTTGTGGCACGGTAGTGTTGTACCTCCCCCTTCTCTTATCAGGAACGCCCTTGGACTGGGTTAATGAGACAAAATACCTGGGTGTGTACGTAACTCGCACTCGTTGTCAGATCCCTGAAGTCCGCTATCTTCGAGACATATGCTTTTGGCGTCTCGCTCCCTTCTCTACCATGTGCAAGGGTTCCCTTAGCGCCACCATCATTGTACTTCTCACCATGTACAAGTTCTATGTCTGTTCCTGTGTCGACTACGCCGCCCCTGCCCTCGTCAACATTAGTCGGACTGCTGTCAACCGTCTCGAAGTTATCCAGAGGAAAGCTGCACGGATCATCTTTGGGGATCCTCAGTGGACACGCTCTACTTCTCTATATACCGAACTTGGTCCTTCCCCCTTACATGATCGTGTCCAGGAGTTTTACCTAAAAACTACCGTTTCCATTCTACAGGATCCTCGCAGCAACTATGTCCAAGCCAACTTGACTCCTGCAGTCCGAGGCCGTCCTCCATCTAGAAGACAGTGGCGAGGGTCACTCATCCGAGCCGTTCAGAAACACGACCTAATGCCTGATAATGTTGTCACCCCTGCTGTTGGTTCGTCTCCTTCTCCCTGGCTTGATTTTCAACCTGAAGTGAAGCCCTCGGTTGACCGCTCCCGAAATCCCACGTGAACCCTTTTATTCTTTGCAAATACCACCTCTCCAGGATCGCCCACTGGTCCCCAGGTCGGGTCGTCCTCTACGCTGATGGCTCTGTTGACCCCGCTACAGGTCCTGCCGGGGCTGGTGTCTATATGTCCCGTCCTGATGCCCCTGATCCTATCAATTTTTTTCTCAGAGTTTTTGACGGGGCATCCTCCACTCAGGCTGAACTGATAGCCCTCCTTGCTGAACTTCTCACTAAGGAAGAAGCCGATGGTTTCAGCCCCTTGCTTGTCTGCTGCGATTCCAGGTCTGCTCTCGCCGGGATCGTTTTGGATCAGCGGAAAATAAGGACCTCATCCCCCGAATACGAGGGTTAACATCCACACTTCTGGATGCAGGCCGTCCTGTGACATTCCTTTGGATACCCAGTCATGTCGGCATCTTGGGGAATGAGGCAGCAGATGGCCTTGCCAATACTGGCTCTAACAAGGCCACACCTGACTACGTTGTTCCTCGAACACTTTTACAGCTTAGGACCCAAATTCGCCGCAAACAGAGAGAAGCTCGGGAAGCAGCCATCCCCCTGGACTCCCCTCCCACCTGGTACGGTGTCCTCCGTAAACTTCCTGACCTCTCTTATGTCTATGGGAAAGGGTCGCCGAAAAGGGACGTGATTGCTGCCCGTATCATCATTGGGTATGACTTTGCTTGGGAGATTGGTATCCCCGCATCCCTTGAGCAACACTCTTATACATTACGCAGAAGACCCGACAGCCGCACTCTTATCCACTACCTCCTAAGATGTCCCTACACACAACGCTTCCGCGACGCCTGCTGGACCACCACTCCACGACCCCCTGCCGGAGACACGATGATCCTCCCCATACTGGCGAGATATTATGTAAATAATATTGATGATGTGTTGAAGGAATATCCTTCCTTCCTTAGGCTTTAGTAAACACCTTTACAATATTTATATGTACTTGTGACACTTGCCAGATGCTTCTGGTGTTATTGTACAGGAATAAATATTGAAATTGAAAATTGAATTACAAACAGCAAGGGAAAAACACGGTCGCGTATGTGGGACTAAGACAAGGTGACGTGCTATATAGCCTAAGATGCAATACACAGTACTTCATACATTATCAGTTATACTGTAGTTATCTAAAAGACAAAAAAACACGGTTGTGTAACGCAGACTGAAGAACTGTGCTATATACTTGGAGATGCATTACATTCAATATAACCTAAAATATCCTTAGTTACACTAAGCACTAAGGATTTAAAAAAATTAATATTGTTTAAATGTTATTCATGCAGCAAGTAAACATCTTGAATATATATTTTGATAAAATCTTTTTTTTTGTAAATTTCAAAATTTTTATACAAATTTTCTCTTAAAATTTATGTATCTTAAAAATATTCTTCTCTCAGTTATAATAATATATTTTATAAAATTATTTTAATGTTTACTATAACCAAAAACTATCAAAAAGTAGATATAAAATTATATACACAAGAAAAATAATTTTTTTTTTTATACAAGATATCTCTTATGATTGATATGCAGTTACGCAAAGAAAGAATGCCACCAGCAATGTACTTAAGATCACGACAACTTAAAACTCAGCTGTTATTAAACAAGACGTTAGGAACAATAAGTGGTAGTGTATTTCAGGCTCTGGTAAAGTGACTGTCAAGTAGTTTCCTTAGTTTACCAGTACAGTGACACGTTCTCTATTTCTTGATTTCTGGGAGACTGACATAAACAAATCCGCTCCTCATTGCCACTGATCAGCTCGTTAGCCGCTTGAACTAATATAAAATTTTGGAGAAACCGCACCTCGCCTCCGCCCATCCCGAGGGATTGACTAGATTGGGGCTGGGGTAGAGGGTTGAGGCAGGGGAAGGGAGAGGAGGAAGGGGTAGGGAGATGAGGAAGGGGGAGGGAGACGAGGCAGGGGGAGGGAGATGAGACAAAGGGGAAGGTTTAAGGTAGGGGAGAGGGTTGAAACAAGGGAAAGGGGTTGTGGCAGAAGGAGAAGGTTGAAGCAGGGGACTTCTGGAACGCTGGCCGTACTGGTCGGACGTGCAGGTCGCTCTCCTACACCTCTCTGGCTGGACATGGATGGTCATGGCTGGCGGAAGAGCTTCAATGAGCAGGCCGTTTACTACACGAAGGTTTTGAGAATGTAGTGATGGAAAAGCCTGTGGAGTCCATTGGGAAGTGTACGAAAACCATTCTTTTTTATTATCCTGTTTACCTTGACCCCGAGGATGTGTTGGCTGAAGAAAGATTTTTTGAGGCAAGAGACGTGTAATTAGATTTGATGAAGAACTAGTACCTAAGCCGCAGCTAATTGCGCTAATCAAAGATTCAGCGCCAGAGAAGGTCTTTGTGATTGATTGATTGATACGTTTATTGAGATACAAAAAAACATTAATACATCTCAAAGGGATGAAGTGACATAAGTCATCCTCACCCCAGTCCAGGAATGTCCCTCTCAGGACTCACATAAATCCCTAATATTTCATATAATTAGTTATAGTACATAGTTATATTCTAGATGCAAAATTTCTATATTTCTTTAATATTTCATCAATTTTCCCATTTCCAAACATCCACTCTATTTGCATGGGGACATTATTTATATGGGCATTTCTATATACATTAAGCAATGGGCATTCCAGTATATAATGTGGCAGGGTATGGGATCTGGATGTTCTACAAACTCTACATTCTTTATCCTGTTCACTTCTCTCAGCTCCAAGTTCCCAAAATATTTATATCCTAATCTTAACCTCATATACACTGAATCTTTCCACCTACTCCTATCTTTCCCATATGTAAATTTTGTGTTCATGAGAACATGATGGTAATGTTTCATTGTTTCACTTTTCTCGTATATTTCATTCCTTTTGAAATTATCTTCTATTGATTGTATTTTCCGTAATTTGCTCCTTAATTGCTTCAAGGTTTTAGTACATATTATGTCGATCTAGGCCTTTTCCGTGGCTCTTTTTGCTATTATATCTACTGCTTCATTAAGACCAATCCCCACATGTGAAGGGACCCATACAAATTGAACATTATGGCCATTTTTCCTTATTGTATTTACTAATTTTCTACATGAACCAATAATGTGTCCAAAGACTGGACTCCCACTGTTCAAAGAATCCAAAGCTGCCCTACTATCAACAAAAAAATATGCATCTTTATACCTCTTTACAACATTTTCCAATCCTACTAACATTGCATATAACTCAGCTTGTGTTGATGAAATAAAACTGCTCAACCGAAGTCCAATTTTGATGTCATCATTTCCTTGTTCTGTGTACTGTCTTATAAGGATCCCGCACCCTGCCCTGCCACTTGACATAACTGAACCGTCACAATATACATGCAATGTGTTTATTTTAGGCAAATTACTAATCTTATTCCCATATAAAGCCCTTAACTGTCCTGGTTCATGTAATGATTTCTTCATTGTGAGAGGCACTACGTCTAACTCTACTTCTCGTTCTTCCCAGGGTGGATTCATACAACTTTTCTGAACAGCTGTACACCAGTCTGCCAGATTACATTTTTTAATAATATTTACTCATCCATTCATGCATCCTCTCTTGCCTTGCCTGCAGAAGGTCCTTTTATTTTTTAAACCATCATTTATATCTTGTACAAATTTACCCCCACTGTTCCCTCTCATTAATCGAACTGCTGCAACTGTATTAATTTCATTGACCCTCTGTGAAATGCTCTGTAACCTTAGTTCCATTTTCATTATCTCAATCATTGCATTCTTTTGACACCCTAAAATTATTCTCATTGCTTCATTTTGCATGATCTCAAGCTTCCGTAGCCTTCCTTCACCAGTACAAGAGAGGACAGGTGCTGCATAGTCTGTAAGTGATCTGATGGTAGAAATATACATCATTCTCAGTATGGGTACCCCAGCACCTTTACCACAACATGCTAGAGCCTTCAAGGGCTGTAATCTTGCTCTACATTGAGTGAGGACATGATATATTTCTGCCTCTTTACTTTCACTAGTAAAGCCAATATACATTCCTAAATATTTATACTTTGACACTTTCTCAACAATTTTTCCATTTAGAAAAACGGATTCAGTTCCTCTTCCTTTACATTCACACTTGGTTTTTTCTTCATTGATAACTAAGCTCATCTTTTGAGAAAGAACACTAAAATTATTTAATGCAATCTGCAAATTTTTTACAGAGTTTCCTTGAAATAAGATGTCATCTGCATAAATGATGGTTACAACTCCTTTGGGATATTTTTGTGAGGCTATCTTGTTCATTAACACATTAAATAACATTGGACTCAATACTCCCCCTTGTGGAGTTACTAGTTCAAGTGCTCTTTCCTCAGACAAACATCCCTGATACCATACACAGATTCTCCTTCCATGCAAGAAGTCACCTATCCAGTGTAACAACTTTCCTGATACCCCTAGAGCAGCCAGTTCATTCATAACTACTTCACTGTGAGCTTTATCAAATGCTCCTTGTAAATCCACAAAACTCTACATCTGTCTGCATCATTTGATAAACATTTTATAACACAGTCTGAAGTACGTTTCCCTTCCATAAAACCAAATAAATTACAAGATAGATTTTCCCCACAAAATATACAAGCCTATTTAATAATACTCTCTCCGTCATCTTGGAAAAACAAGATGTTAAAGACACTGGCCTGTATCCACCAGTTGCCTTAGGGAAAGGAATAACTATCGCTTTCTTCCATTCTGTTGGTAATCTACCCTCTGCATAGCTCATGTTGAATAAATCTAATAATGGACTATTTTCCATACCAACTAAGCAGTTCAAAATTTCATATGTCACACCATCTTCGCCTGGTGCTGTAGATTTTCCTTTTTTAACAGCATTTAATAACTCATCTTGAGTAATATCTACACATGTTACATCACAAATATTTAGAGCTGATGAAACAAATCTTCTTCTTTCATTTTGCCACTCATCTAATGCTTCTATTGTCCTGTTAGGCAGTGTTACGTTTTAAGTGCAGGAAGTGGCTTTCTTACCGTAGAACTCGGATTCCTTCACACTGGTTACTCACCCAAGAGATTATGGTGTATCACTACGTAGAATTTTGCTCTGCTTCCGGCACTCAATGCGTTATGTACTTGATAAATGATGATTTAGTGAATTCCACTAACTTCCAACATCCATCTAAGTTATTGGTTATACTTTGTCATAACCAATGAGTCATTACCCTTGGTAATAATGATAATAGAGGGATCACAGATACGGGCAGATGATTGCACTTACGTTTATTTGGCACAATTCCATACACTGGACTTATAATTTGCATGGATAGGTCAGTCACTCACATTCACGCCACAGTACCGTAAGTTATAAGGGAGAGTTTGTCAACCTGGTGAATTAATCGTTTAGATCTAGTAGGCCGGCCTGGAGTGCTCTTGTAGCAAACAGGCCCTCACCATTGATCACTTCCTTTACAGGATGTGTTAACTTGTTGCTGGACTTAACAAAAAAAATCTCGGGGATTTGCACACACAGACCCGTAGCACTGGTAGGACTATATGGCCCCTAATCTTCTCTAACCCAAGGTCTAAAGCCCACTGGCTAAATTGGTTTTTTGAGGCGTGAAGTGATGAACAGTACACCACTGTCTCACTGGCCTGCCCCCCCCCCCCTACATGTCCCAGTCATGGCTGGCCGGTTACCTTATCTCTACCGTAAACAAACATTTGGGATGGGTTGTGCGGGAGGCCCAACGCAACCCATGACAATCGCCCCTACTAAGAAAAAATTTTTCTCTTGGAGAATAAATTTTCACCGCCTGTATACAATCAAGAGAATGCCTAGCCCGGACACACAATTCGACATTCACACTGTGGTGTGTGTGTAACACTAACACTGCAACGGAATGTAGTCGCCAATCGCCACTGAGGGAAAACCTCAACATTTACTTTAGTTTTTTCTGGCTGGAGGAAAACTCCGCGGCGAGGGTGACAATTCCCGAGCAATAGTTCATGCTAAGCGTAAGCACGCTACATTTACATTAGAGCAACGTGTTGTGTGGTGTAGGGTATGTAGACATTGTTTAGGTGGCACAGGTGTTGTGTTATGTTCTCAAGTGTAGAAGGGTGTGAAAAAATTATACATAACATATGACGAGCCGCCAGACGCTTGGAGGCTCGAGTCGACTGGAGTCTAGACCAACTCCACACTCATTTGGGAAGGTGACCTCTCAATCAGTTGCTCAGGTTCCCCCACAAGTCGAGATAGGAGGTCAGCCCCCACATTCAGGCTGCCCTTGATGTACCGGAGGACGAAGTTGAACTGCTGGAGATACAGTGCCCACCGCATCAGACGAGCATTTGCATTCTTAGATGGTCGGAGACTGGTGAGCGGCATGTGGTCTGTCTCCAACACAAACTCACCTCCGTAGAGATAGTAGTAGTACTTCTTGATGCCTTCCACCACTGCCAGAAGTTCCTTCTCGACCGTGCTGTAATTCCTCTCTGCAGGTTTCAACTTGCGACTGTGATACGCAACTGGAAAAACCTCGCCGTCTGCCTCTTGTAGTAGCACTGCGCCAACCCCATCCTGTGAAGCATCGGTCCGGAGGATGAAAGGCTCTTCCTTCCTTACCAGTTGAAGGATGGGTTGCTTGCATAGCAGGTTCTTGAGGGCACTGAAAGAATCCTCTTGTTCAGGTCCCCATTGCACCTTGTTAGAGGCATGTTTCTTGAGCAGGTCGGATAAAGGGAGAGCCACCACGGCAAAGTTTGGGATGAAGTTCCGGTAGTACCCTACGAGGCCCAGAAATGACCTCACTTGTTTTTTTGTAGTGGGCTGTGGTGCATCTTGGACCTTTTTGATCTTCTCATTCTGACAGGTGCAGCGTCCTCCGCCGACAGTGTGCCCGAGGAACTGTACTGCAGCCTGACCGATCTCGCACTTGCTTGGTTTCACGGTCATGTTTTTCTGTTGGAACCTCCGGAACACCTCCTCTAAGAGTTCCAGGTGTTCCTCAAATGTTGCTGAATGGATTAACACATCGTCCACAAATGCCTCAACTCCCTTGATGCCGTTTAGGACTTGCCTCATGACACGGTTGAAGATGGCAGGGGAGTTTGTGAGACCAAAGGGAAGGACTCTGTACTGATAGAGGCCCCCTGGCGTACCAAAGGCTGTGATCTGCCGACTCTTCGGGTCCAATGGGATTTGGAAGAACCCCTTGGTCAGATCAAGTTTGGTAAATAACTTGGAACCAGCTATTCTTGAAAAAATAGTTTTCTGATCACACATAGGTTCAGCATCCACCTGGGTAATGGCATTTACTCTCCTATAATCCCCACAGATCCTGACACCCCCATCCTTTTTTCGGACGACTACCATAGGACTACAGTATGGAGACGATGATTTCTCCATGATTCCTACTGCTTCCATTTCCTCAATTTCTTGTTTGACAGTGTCCAGTAGTCGCATAGGTATAAGATAGGGCTTTACCCGAACAGGTGTAGGGCTGGTCAGTTCAATAGTGTGACAGTCGACCCGGGCAACTCCTGGCTTATCAGAGAAGATGTCCTTGTAGCGATGCAACAGAGAGCCAATGGCATCTCGTTCCTCTGCTGATAGATTTCCGTTCACCTCAACGTCCGTGAAAGTCTCACTCTGGCGGGAGCGTGCAGTGACAGGCCCATCCTCCTCATCACTGTCAGAGATCACTGTGGCAGCACAAGTTACCCCTGAATCACACTGGGAAGGCTCGTCCCTGTCTTCCTCAGTGGAGACTGTACCCACTCTCTGTGACTGGAAGTACTTCTTCAGCATGTTGATGTGGAACTTCTTTCATTGAGATCCCACCTGGACGATGTAAGTCAGATCCGAGACACGCTCTGCAATGTCGAATGGACCTTTCCACTGAGCCAGTAACTTATTGCCCATCGTAGGCAACAGAACCAGGCACTGATCACCTAGCTTGAAACAACGAAGCTTGGCCTTCTTGTCATAGTAAGTCTTCTGGACCTCTTGAGCCTTTATCAGCTCTTGCTTTGCCAGTTGGCAGGTTTCTTGGAGACGATCAGCTAAGTCAATGACATATGTATAAGTGGTCTTGACTTCCGGATCTGATTCCTCATCATCCCACAGTTCCCGAAGAACCTGTAGTGGTCCCCGGACGGACCTGCCGTACATAAGCTCGAAGGGAGACACCTTGAGCGACCTCTGTGGCGCCTCCCGGTACGCGAACAGAAGTGGGGCAATGTAGCGTGGCCACTCCTTAGGTTGTTCGGCTGCCATCCTCCTGAGCATTTTCTTCAGCGTCCCATTAAACCTCTCACAGAGTCCGTTGCACATCGGGTGATAGGGTGTTGTCTTTAGCCCCTTTACCGATAGCAACCGCATCAACTCCTCCATCATGGCAGAAGTAAACTGGGTTCCCCTGTCACTGAGGACTTGTTTGGGAATACCAACCCGACAGAAGATTTCCAACATGGCTTCTGCAACAGTCGTGGCCTCAATGTTCCTCAAGGGCACAGCCTCGGGCCACCTCGTGCTAAAGTCCACCAAGGTGAGAATATACTTTACCCCATCGCTCGCCCTTGGGTTTATCGGCCCTACAATGTCCACCGCCACCCTCTCAAAGGGTTCAGAGATCAGTGGGAGGGGCCGTAGTGGTGCAGGCGGAACTCGCCCTCGATCACTGGTTTTCTGGCACACATCACAAGAGCGGACTAGCCTGGTGATCTCCTGGCCCATCCATGGCCAGAAGAACGCTGCACTGATGCGGTCAAAGGTCTTCTTTTTACCCATATGACCGCCAAGAGCAGTGCAATGACCGAGCTTGAACACAGCCAGGCGGTACTTGGAAGGAACCACGAACTGTAGTCGTGTTTCACACAGAGACTTCACGGTCTCTCGGTAGAGACGGTTCCTCTTCTTTACGAACCTCGTTCGATTCCCAAATGTCTCCTTGATGGTCCCAACTATCAAACTCTTGTGTACCGAAGTGAGCGTGCTGTCATCCTCTTGCTCTTGGACGACATCCTGACTATTGATGAGATCAGACGATGTGGCCATAGCCAATGGGGTGACTCGAGGTTTTGTTTGGGCCATGCCCCGAGTGACTGCAGCAGCATTAACTTGGGTCAAGGCGGCAGCATCAGTTTGGGTTGCAGCATCCACTGCACAACTGTTTCTTGCTCCCTTGATATTCCCAATGATGAGATCGTATATAGGTTCCCTCATGACTGCTGCAGTGACCCAACCTGAGAAGAAGGGGGTGTCCACCTCAATCTTGGCCACTGGAACCGTTTGAATGTAACTATTGGCTAATTTAACACTTACTTGTGCTCCGGTGTATTGATGTTGCCCCACCAATTCCTTCCTGACAATACAGCCCGATGCCCCACTATCTCGCATGACAGTCGCTGGAACTCCTCCAACGTATCCAGGTTTAACAAGAAAGGTGGGGTGACCCCTCGAGGAGAGGTTGGATGCGGCAGTTAGTCAGTAGGGGTGTTGGGGTAGACTTGATTCGGTATGAGCCCCTGCTTCAGGTTGCACGACGATCGGCCCTGCTGGAAGGTCAGGCCACTCCCCGCCCACAGTTTGAACACCGGAGGCTTCCTGCTGCTGGTCTCTTTGTGGATTATCATTGCTGGCACCTTGGCCTACGAATTGAGCCACGGCGGCTTCCTGCCGCCGGTTCCATCGTGGATTGTTGCCCGGGCGCCAACTGTCCCTCCAACTGTCCTGATACTTCGGGGGGCCTTGGTACTGCTTCTGCTGCTGTTTCTGTTGCTGTCTTTGCGGTTGTGGTTGCTGGTTATTTCCTTGTTGCCTGGGTGGGTTCGGTGGCTGTTTCTGTAGAGGTTGTTGACTTTGTTGGTTACCTGCCGACTCCCTGTTCGACCACCGCCTCCGAGTGTGGTACCCGAAAGCGCTGAAATGAGCGTCTGATTTGCTTGCCATTTCCTTCGACGTCTTAACTCCATTGGCCCTGATTTGAGCCACAAGTTCAGGGGGACAAGACCTTTCTAACTGCGTGCGCACCATTAAGTCTATAACCCCTTCCATGGACTTGGGGGTTTCATCCTTACTCATCCACTGAGCCACATAGTCCCTTAAACGATCCCGGAACTGTGCAACCGTTTCATTTTCTTCCAGCATTGCCCTGTTGAACTGATGCCTGGCCTGCTCAGTAGTCAGCCCATATGCCCGCAGCAGTGCAGACTTCATGTCAGGGAATTTATTTTCAGGACGCTCTAGTCGTCGAAGAATCCCTAAAGCTTTCCCATCAAATAGGCTCAGGAACTCAAATTCCTTAATGCTGTCATCAAGCTCGTAGGCTTCTGCGAGATGCTCAAACCGGGAAATGTACATTTCCATGGATTCGCCCTCCCTAAAGGTGGGCAGCTGGGGAAATTTCCTATAAGTGACGTTTTGAGTGGGAGAATTTTGGTTCCTTTCCGCTAAGGAAAGTTGGAACGCCCGTTCCCTTTGTCTCTCTTCACGTTCCAGCTTCTTTTCTTCCTTCTGAAAGTCTAGCTGGGCTAAGAGTTCTTTGTGCTCGCGTCGCTTGTCTTCTCTCTCCTCAGCCTTCTCCATGTATGCAACCGCCTCAGCCCCCTCCAGCCCGAGGGCACGTGCTTCCTCAAAAGCCGCTGCACGAGCTGACATGGTGTAGGTGTGGCGATACAATTGTGCAATCATCCACGGTCTGGGTCCCTGTTCGGGCGCCAATTGTTACGTTTTAAGTGCAGGAAGTGGCTTTCTTACCGTAGGACTCGGATACCTTCACACTGGTTACTCACCCAAGAGATTATGGTGTATCACTACGTAGAATTTTGCTCTGCTTCCGGCACTCAATGCGTTATGTACTTGATAAATGATGATTTAGTGAATTCCACTAACTTCCAACATCCATCTAAGTTATTGGTTATACTTTGTCATAACCAATGAGTCATTACCCTTGGTAATAATGATAACACTGGTCAACAAAGTTTTTGTTGCATTGCTATAAACACTTGATTCTACCTAATTTGGGTGTGCTGATCTCATATCTGAAGTTAGTTTCTTTCTGTAAGCTCTAGTTTTTTTGCAATCAAGGTATTTTGAAATTTCAAAATTTCGTCTTCGTCTTATTGACCTCGTCGTCTATCTTGAAAAATATGTCATTAAACTGTCATTAAATTAGCTGGGTAATAAACAATAAAATATTACATATTCTAAATTTATTCAACAACACAATTTGAAACATGTTCCATCTAAAACAAAGGTTGAAATTTGTATAAAACTCATTGTTAGGTAAGAAATTTGTTACTATGAGGAGACAAAGCCCAATCACATTTTAGCCAGGTAGGAATTTGCGCTTGAAGCTCTTGCGTTTGTAAAATGTCTCAGGGCACTCTCGTTTAATGCTCCAGCAGTAGTCTGCCATCATATGTTTGTCCCATCTCCCTTGGTAGCGGTCTTCCATGGTCTTGAGATCCTGATGAAACCGCTCGCCTTGCTCGTCACTTACTGCCCCTAGGTTCTCAGGGAATCTATCAAGATGACTATATAGGAAATGGAGTTTGACACTCATATTGCATCCAAGGTCATGAAAGGCTGACAACATGGTTGCTACAAGGGTTTCATAGTTGTCAGCCTTTTTATTACCAAGAAAGTTTTCCATTACCGCCACAAATGAAAGCCATGCACCCCTTTCCTTGTCGTCCATCTTTCTGACAAAGTCTTGATCACGTACAAGTGCACGAATTTGTGGTCCATCAAACACACCTGCCTTTATCTTCTCAAATGACAAAGCAGGGTGAGCAGAGACTATGTGTTGGAAGCATTCACCATCAGTATTTAATGCTCTGACAAACTGTTTCATCAGGCCCAGCTTGATATGGAGAGGAGGAAATATGATCTTTTCTCGACTGACGATTGGATCATTGACAATGTTTGGCATACCAGCTTCCAGAGTCTCACGTAAGGGCCACTCCTTCAGGTTCCAATGCCTGTCTCTAGCTCGGCTGTCCCACATGCAAAGAAAGCAGGGATACTTTGTAAATCCTCTTTGTTGGCCAAGAAGGAAGTTCACCATTTTGAGGTCAACACAAATTGTCCAGTTGTGCTCATGGTATTTTAGCAGGTGAATCACAGTTTTAATGTCATTATACTCCTCTCGTAAGCACACAGAATGACCCACTGGAACAGCTGCATAGACATTACCATTATGTAGTAGCACACACTTCAGGCTACGCTTACAACTATCTAGAAATAATCGCCAGTCATTTGGACTATACAATGGAATCCCTAATTCCTGGAGAAGACCCGGGATATTATGACAGTAAACAAACTTATTCTTCTCTGTAAAGAATGGCACAAAATCCTGTTCCCGCTTTCTGAAGTCTGAAACTTTTGTGGTCTGGTTCAGTAGAGCCTTTTCTTGCAACCTAGAAGCTAGAACTTCTGCTGCATTTTTGGAGAGACCCAAATCACGCACAAGGTCATTCAGCTCTGGCTGACTAAACTTCTGAGGGGTTGATGACTCTGGTGTACCATCAGAAGAATCGTCGGAATCTGCAAGTATTTCTTGAGTTTCATGTTCACTCTCTTGGTCTTTGTCGCTTCCCTCCTCTTCAGCTGGAGACAACCCATTAAAAACTGGAACTGGTAGCTCATCAGAGTGCAAAGTAGGTCGAATTGCTGAAGGGATACTAGGATACGATATTTTATGTCTGTTTTTCTTGCCAACACCCTTCGTATTGATCAGACAAAAATAGCAGTCAGTTGTGTGGTCCTTCGGTTCTCGCCAGGTCATGGGAATTCCGAACGGTAAGCCCTTACGTTTTCCTTTTGTCCAGTCACGCAGCATTTCTTCGCAGTTATGACACACAGCATGTGGAGCCCATTTTTTGTCTTGGTCGCCAAGAGTAAGTCCGAAGTACGCTTTATAGCCGCGCCTCACAAACGATGTTATATTGCGCCTCTGACGAATAAGCGTGAAGTATCCACAAATATAACAGAAGGCATCAGGTTTGTTCACACATTGATTTCTCTTTGTAGCCATGACCAAATCTGAAAGAAAAAACAGACAAAATTATATCTCCCTATTGATACCATAATCGTGTAATTAATTAATTTGACCGCAAACGGCTAGAATGTAAAACCTCAAATTACATGAAAACTGGAGCATGCAGAACAAAACTGGTTTCAAATATGAAATCAGCAGATCAAAAATGGTAAGAAACAGTAAAGAAATCTCATGCAACTGGGAATTATAAAAAATTTGTTGTCCTGTGTAATAGAGGGATCACAGATACGGGCAGATGATTGCACTTACGTTTATTTGGCACAATTCCATACACTGGACTTATAATTTGCATGGATAGGTCAGTCACTCACATTCACGCCACAGTACCGTAAGTTATAAGGGAGAGTTTGTCAACCTGGTGAATTAATCGTTTAGATCTAGTAGGCCGGCCTGGAGTGCTCTTGTAGCAAACAGGCCCTCACCATTGATCACTTCCTTTACAGGATGTGTTAACTTGTCGCTGGACTAAACAAAAAAAATCTCGGGGATTTGCACACACAGACCCGTAGCACTGGTAGGACTGTATGGCCCCTAATCTTAAGTCCGCAGAGCAGGAGGTTCTTCTCTAACCCAAGGTCTAAAGCCCACTGGCTAAATTGGTTTTTTGAGGCGTGAACTGATGAACAGTACACCACTGTCTCACTGGCCTGCCCCCCCCCCCCCTACATGTCCCAGTCATGGCTGGCCGGTTACCTTATCTCTACCGTAAACAAACATTTGGGATGGGTTGTGCGGGAGGCCCAACGCAACCCATGACAGGCAGGGAGGCAACACTAGCAGCTTTAGCCCATTTGTCAACCAGTTTATTAGCTTCTTCCTCTGGATGAGGATGGCTAATAAAATTACTCCTTTTTCCTCTAATTTTGTTAATATCCTGCCATATTTCTTTGAGATTTTTACTCTCCCCAATGTGCTGTGCAAAATCTTGCCAATATTTCTCCCTTGCCTCCTTCCTAGCCTGCCCACATATTTTGGCTATATCCATGAAGATTTCCCTATCTTCTTCTCTTCTACCATTCTTTACCCAATCTTTATGTGCTGCCCTTAACATTTGTGTCCATCCCTTCAACATTTTGTCATTGGTATAGCAGTGTTTCCTAGCCCCATGTCTCTTATCATTTATTTTTTTCTGTGTTGACTTAGTTAAATATCTTTCTATCTCCCCAACTAAGTCATTATAAAAACTATCCATACAGACTGGTGTATAATTTCTGTACCATTTCTCTATATTTTGGGTAAATACTTCTGTGTCATCCTTGTTTAGTTTCAATCTCTTCCTCCTATATCTCACCTGTCTCTTCCCTAATGGTAATTGAACATACACAACAAAATGGTCACTGACTAGCTCCCTCATTATCTCACATTCTCCCTGGACTCCCTGACTGCTTATCATGCAAGCATAGTCTCACCTTCCTCCTTTAATATGAGTCACTTCCTTATTTCCTAACAAGTAAGCATCTGGGTGATCTTGTAAAAATTGCCAAAATTTTATACCATTACTATTAATTCTCCCCATTGTTTCGAGTCTTGGATGTCGAGCATTAAAATCGCCTACAGCCAAAGTTGAGTCCAAAAACATGCAATCTGGTAAGAAGTTGAGGTCAAAACAGCCTCCAGAAATATACAAATTTGCTATGTTCAATTCTCCTTCCTTCAAATATAACTTTATACAGACACTTTCTATTCCTTGTACAGTACTCTACTCGGGCTTCCAACTAGTTCTGCTGGTATGGAATTCTTAATGTATGTTGAGACCCCTCTTATACCTTCACCCGAATAGAGATGAAATCCCTTATATCCAAACAGTTTAAGCAGGTCGCCTTTCCTGTCCCCAGTCTCTTGAAGGGTAATTATGTCAATATTATTTTTACGGGTAAAGTAATGTACATCTGTCACTCTATTTTGTAGACCATTAACATTCCAGGACATTATCTTAAGGCTAGCTAGATCCAGGATTAATATTTACACATTTTATATCCTTTGCAATCAGATTCTTTAAGAAGGCCCAATCCTCCTGCACAGATTCCCATTTCCTCAAAAGTTTTTCTTTATCAGCATCTTTACACTTTACCAACACCTTTTTAAAACTTTCAGTTGTTGCTCCCTGCACTACACAATCCTTTATTTTTCTCTCCTTCCCTTTAATACTTATTTTAAGCACTGAATTTTTCAAAGGCTTGAGCTCTTCACTTTCCTCTTTCCCTTTTAATTCTACATTATTCACAGCTTTGTTTTCCCTTTCTTTATTTATCACTGTATCAAGTCTTTTCTCTATCACTTCTATTTTCTGACCTAACTTTTGCAAAAGCTGAAACATCTTAAGCACCTCTTCTCCCAGAATTTCTTGCACAGTTTTATCACTAACCTGGAGGGCTGCACCACTACTCTCACTTGCTACTTGTTTATTACTCTGTTTGTTCCTGGCATCAACAACGCTTCCGGCCGCAAGCGCAGTCCTTATCCTTCTTGAATCTTCATGCCAGGCATTCTCAGGAATCACTGTCTCCACTTTCTGTGTGTTCTCCTGCTGTCTTGTCACTCTCAAACCACAGCGTACTTCTTCAGTGTTCTCTGAATAATTCCTTTGTTGGTCACTTCTCATACGTGGCCTCATCTCGCATGCAATTGAACTAGCATTGTGAGTTTTACCACAATTACAACAAGGCTTCACTTTCTCTCCTGCTTTGATCTTGTCCTTACAGTTGCTAGATTCGTGCCTCGACAACGTGGGTCCAGTTGACAGCTCCAGGCCTTATATCCCCATCTGCAACACTTGAGACACATTATTGGTCCCTCCACATATAGTGCCACCTTCCTATACCCTGCTCCTGTGATGAACACTTTCTCTGGAACCTTTCCTCTCATTAGAGCAATAATCTGGCTTCTCTCTTCGCCCCTTATTAAATGCCTCTTGACCCAAACAAATCTTTCGTCATCCAATAAGTATTCTGGATCTAGTATTACAGGGTACCTGAAGATTATTACCTTTGTAAGTAGTATGTCGCTCTCCTCTGGCAAAACCATCAGTAATCCCTTGCACCCAACAGTTGTCAACATTTCCACAGCCTCCATGGTCCCCACTGTAAGATATGGCTTGTGTGTGCTTTCTTTCAAAAAAGGCTCAAAGCTGCGATGCTCCCGTCCTAGTTGTACTGCCCATTTTAATTTTTCAAGGAAGGTCATCGGGCATGACTGTGGAAAAATTAATCTCTTCCTGACAAGACCAACTTCACCTTGTGTGTGTTCTTGTCTGCTTCCTCCAAATTCCATACTTTGCTCTGTTCTTGATCCATTCTCCACTATCTCCTTTCTGTTATTTCCATTATTATTACCACCCACACACGTTTTTTGTCCTAGATGTTTTTGTCTCTTCTCCTCTCTCACTTCTTTGCTTTCACTGTCCTCATGCCAGCTTGTCTCCCTCATTCTTTTAGAAATTTCTTTCTTATTCACTACCTCTTGTTGTAGCTGTATTTTCTCACTTTCGAACTTCCCTTGTGCTTCATCACTCGTATTAGACTCATCACTACTCAACTCAAGGTCTTCAAGAACTTCGTCCAATACTATCTTTTCTTTACTCTTCCATGTAGAGTTCTTAAGCGAAAATTCACTTTCCATGGGGCAATGTTGACATCCCACAACACCCAGCCAGGAGTGATGGGACCCCGAGCAGTTATTTTCGTAAGGTAAACAGTAAGTTCCCAACACCAAAGTTGCTTGACGATACTTATCTTATCCTCAGGTCCTTATACACAAGTAGGTAAGTCTATATATCCTTCAGATAATGTAATAGGCTCGAAAACATCCCAAATTTGGGAGCTAGCGCTCACAGCTGTGTTTACCAGACCAAAAAAATGGCCGCTGAGGTCTTTGTGAGGTGTTTGGGATATAAACGGGTTGCTGTCTACAACGAATCTCCAGTAATATGCTATAAGTGTTGCAAGTGGGGGCACATGGCGTGGAAATGCCATAAAGATTTTTGTTAACGCTCATAGGAGCGTTATTGGTTTGTTGCTGGAGAAATAAACCCTTAACGTTGACGTGTACCATATAATTCGGTCAAAACCTGTCAAAGAACAATTCTCATATAACATATAACATATATAAATATAACTCGCATGTTATAACTGTTGATACAGGAGACAATTTGTATAATATGATCAAATTACAGTATATAAATTTACTTATTAAAGTAATTTAGAGTTTCTTAGCAGATTCTAATACTTCACGATCACTCACGTTTTATGGTCTAGTGATCTGAACCAACGTGTTGTCTGTCCTGTAGAAATCGGTAGACTACCCTCGAGGGCAATCGCAGCCCGGAGGCGAGGGGCCATCTGTTTCGCATTGAAACACGTCAGCAAATTCGTTGTCAACAATATATCTCTTATCTCACCCTCTCTCTCTCGCGCCTAGTTCATCTTATTGTGGTTATCCCTCTCTTTCTCTCTCTCTCCTAGTTTAGCTTACTGTGGCTGTAACAATTTTCGATGTAGATTCTGCAGAAAAATGCAAGAATCTAAAGAAATCTTAGGAAATAGAGTTGGTTCGGTTTCTAAAGAGAATGTAGTAAACAAGGAAATGCTTGGTGACCTAACGAAAACTCTTGACTCTGTTTTGAAAGATATGGAAAATCCAAGGGATGACGTAAAATAGAATGTTCTTATTTCGGTGAAGAATATGAGGGGGAAAATTTATTCTAATGTATCATAATGTCAGCTTAATTTCCTGGAATGTTAATAGTTTGAAAAAAAGGTTAATGGATCTTCATACATATGTTCATTCTAGTAGTATTGACAAGTGATCGAGGGCCCTTTGTGCCCAGAGAAAGTTTGAACGCTCGTGCTTGGTTAGCTCGCAACCGCCGTCCTGCTGACACCATACAGCGAATGAGGGTGCGCCAAGTCCACAGACTTCCATCGTTTTCCATCATAAATAAAATGGTTAATTAATGCCTTCCTAAAGAAACCATCAACAAAGGACCAGGATTGTTCCACTCTACGAAATCTTTTCGATTTTTCCACCAAGTTTGATGAAAAACGATTGTGCCGTTTCGGCTGCCCAGAACAGACAGACAGACAGACAGACACGGCTATTCCTATAGTATATTAGATGTCATAGCTTTGTAAGAGGTTGTGACAAACGGAATATCTTTGCAACTAAGAGGTTATCAAAGTATTGAATTACCAGCTGATTTGACTGGAAATTGTAGAGGTTTGACGACTTATATCAAAGATGATATTCCAGCATCTTCTCATTCCGCTCTAAAATCAACGGTACCGAGTATTTGTGTGTTAGTATTACGCTTAAAGATGCTACACTGTTCATTATTAATGCTTATGTGCATGCTGAGTCATTGACAGTTGATGATCTGTCGGACATTATTTTTGCTGATGATTGTTTACCAATTGGTGATTTGAACGCTAGGCATAACAATCTTGGCAGTAGAGGTTCTCAAAATCACAATGGAATGGTTCTGAAAAATATCTTAGACTATAGAAGATGCTAAGGTCCTTGGACTTGGTGAGCCGATACATGTTAAAGGAGGTAGACTTGATTATGGAATACTTTTTAATATGTTAGATGCACATGCAAATTTGGATATTGTAGATACGCTTTTGAGTAATCACTTTGCAATTAAAGTGAAGCTTCATTTGAACAAAATATTTTATGTTAGCAATAGGAAAAGATATACAATAACAGTAGGCCAACATAGTGAATTTGTAGCAAAAGTCGGCGAGTGGTATAAAGAGTACAAAAAGCTTGGAATTAGAGATGAAAAGATATTTTATGATGATTTGTTAGGGGTGATTGATTACATTTTGAATAAGCCAAGTAAACAGTATGGAAATACCACAAAACCTAAGCCAAGGTATTATAATGATAAGATTGTAAAGGGGTGGAATAAGTTACTGAGGAAATGTCATAGTAAGTAGAGTAAAGATCCTAACAATGAAAAAAACCGGGAAACTCTGAAGTGGCAGAGTGTACAACAGAGGTTTTTTGAGAGAGATCGCTCAATCAAAATCTTTGAATCAGGTTTGGGATGGTGTGAATAGGGCAGGAGTCAAGAAGAAACTAAATGAATAAGTGGGCGTATGCATCTAATTATGAGTCTCTCCCAAGTAATGTTCAGATTTGCTTGAGGAATTCAAGATCTATGAGGCGAAGGTTGGTGAATATCCAAAGTACTGTGCGTGAGGAAACCTGTGTTCCTTTTATAAAGGATGAAATTCTGAATGCTGTAAAGAAAGGGAAGCCTAGTGCTCCTGGCAGGGATGGTCTAACTTATGATGTTATCAATTATCTTATAAGTATGGAGGACAACCCAATTCTAGATCTCTTTAATTTGTCATATAAAAATAGAAGACTGCCAGTGAGATGGAAAATGGCACTCATTGATTCTGGGCCTAAGGGTGATAGTGATTATAGACCCATATCCCTAACATCTTGTCTGTCTAAAATGATGGAACGAATGGTATTAAATAGATTATTGTAACAATTGATGGTCTCTTGTCTCGTAATTTGTTTTGATTTTTAAAGGGTAAAAGCACTACAGATTGTGTGATTAAATGTCTTAGTAATGCTAATGTGAACTGTAGACTGTTTGCAGACCTTTAAAGTGCCTTTGATAAGGCAACTAAGGAAGTGATCTTAGAAAGTTTTGTAAGTAAAGGTATAGAAGTGAATTTATTGATGTGGATTACAGATTACTTAACTAACCGAAAAGCAAGTGTCTGGTTTCAAGGTCATGAATCGGAAAAAATAAGGTTAGGGTTGGGTACCCCACAAGGTGGCGTTCTTAGCCCTATGCTTTTTAATATTCTTATGGACAGAATAGCAAGTTACAAATTCCAGGACGAGTCCCAAGTAACCATTTATGCTCAAGACATTCTGATCCAATGTAAGAATGAGGAAGATATGTCTAGGGTCATTGATCAGCTGCAGTATCTTTCTCTCTCCTTGGGAATGGTCATTAATGAAAATAAAACCAAATTTCAGTCAAAAGCAGTAAATGGAAAAGAATTTTGGCTAAATGGAATAATATTGCAAAAAGTATCCAGTTACAAATATCTGGGAATGTTTGTGGGTATAAATAATAATGTTAAGGATCAAATTACTTATGCCAAAAATATATGTACAGAGAGGCTAAAACATCTCAAAGTTTTGTCAAATAGAGGAAATGGTGTTGGTGTACCAGTTTTAAGATGTATGTACTTAAGTACAGTTAGGAGTATCATTGATTATTCAGCTCCAGTTCTAGCTTCTTACTCAGGAAAAGATCTTAGGCCATTAGAGCTTGTTAAGAATGAAGCAATGAGGGTTGTGCTTGGTTGTCCAAGGACAACAAGAATAGAGATTATGAGGATGGAGCTAAATGTCCCGAGCATAATACACAGAATTAGGGAGTTGACTGTCATTTCTACTCTAACGCTTATTAGGCGTGGTGATGGGTATCTGAAGTCTGCTGTTGATAAATTTACTAATGCAATTACTAGTAATTTTAAGATGAATACTTATACTAAAAATCTTTGTCAAATGTTGTGTGAATATAATATTGTAGATTTGTATGTGCGTTTGCCAAACAAAGTCTGTTTGAAACATTGGTTCATGGAGAGTGTATCTGTGAGAATTGATAAGCTAGAGTTTAAAAGAAAAGAATATAATCCTTTTGAATTACGGCAAATATTCCTTGAGAAAATATCTGAGTACCATAAGGAAAATGTTATTCATATGTAGTGTGATGGTTCAGTTAATGGGAATCAGGCCGGATGTGGCATTGTTATTAGGGAATTTTTTTAATGTGGTATTAGTGTTGAAGAAAGAATATCCAAGAGAATTGTGGATAGAAGTTCCAGCACCGTTGCTGAACTTTATGCTATATATGTGGGACTTAAGAATGCCTTTGTGAGGAAAAAGACAGTATTTGGGTTTGTTAACAGTCAAAGTGCTCTATTTGCTCTAAATTCTAAAGTGCCTCTTGACGATGATGTTAGTTTTATGTGGATTCCATCCCATTGTGGTATTTATATGAATGAGGTTGCTGATGATTTGGCTAAGCAAGGGTGTGGCAAAGAAATTGTAGAATACGATTGTATTTTGGGTATTAAAAGAATAATATCTGGAATGGTAAAAATCCGACAGCAATGGGAAATGGACAATATTCGGAAAATTTTGAACAACGGCAGTAGTAGTTTGAAACATTATGTTCTAGTTTTGAATTCTACAAGTTCTACTTATGATAAGGCTTCGGTTAAGTATGATACATTTGTGATGAGGCTTCGCTTTGGATACAAATATTATTGGCAATATATTGAAGGGACTGATGGCATTCCTTGTAAACTGTGTGGCTATGTAATGTCTCATACATTATATCATTACATTATGGAATGCAACTGTTTATCAGAATTTAGGGGTGATGGTATTACTGATATTACAGAGATGGTTTGTTATTTACTGAACAAAAATATGGTTCAGAATATTATGAAAAAATTCTGTAAGTTTAACATAAGATTGTAGATTTAATGCATATCTACTTGTTGTATACATATCTGATTTATGATTAGTAGCATATTAAAGAGCTCTTGTTAAGACTAGTTTTGGCCTGGCTAGTTAGCC
This sequence comes from Homarus gammarus, assembly GCA_958450375.1. Lineage (NCBI taxonomy): Eukaryota > Metazoa > Arthropoda > Malacostraca > Decapoda > Nephropidae > Homarus > Homarus gammarus. The sequence continues at coordinate 29,955 of CAUDMG010002880.1, read as the reverse complement.
TGCTAACCAGCTCCTTTTGATGTAATTGTCAATAAATATTTTGAATTTGAATTTGAATTTGGTACGATGACCGTTCAATAGTAAGCAAACATAAAGGAAACTGTGGGGGAGGCGAGTAGGATTGTCAGGACAAAGAAAGCGAACATCATCATCCCCATTAAGAAACTGTGAGAGACGTGATCCGTTAAGGTTACATGGAGTGGGATGATCTGGAGTAAGAGTGGGATGGCGCGCATTAAAGTCGCCAATAACAATAGTGGGAACCCCGTCATGGAGGTCCTGAAGAATCTGGGGGTCCAGAGAATCACTCTTGAAATGAACATTGATTACACGAAGGGTCCGGTTACCAAGAGTAAGGGAGACAGAAAGTAATTCAGACGGGGGTCCAAGTGAGCCAGGTGGAGGGAAACGAACAGATGGAACGGTGTTACGCACAAGGGTGAGGAGGCCGCGAGCCTGCCCACGGTACCGAGGCAAGGTGTAAACAGTATAGCCAGAGAGGCGGAGTGGAGTAACATCGTCTGTGATGGTTTCATGAAGTAAATCAACATCTACTTGATGGGAGAGCACAAACTGGGCGAGGTCTTTCCGGCGAGGTCTAAGTCCCTAAGATGAAGAGTCGGTGGGGATAGACGGGGCTCCGGAGGCACCAAATTCTGTTGAGGATATTGGAGAGGGAGGAGTGGGTGAGTGAGGGATGGATCCTCCATCTCGGGAGAAGGAAGGAGGCGGGTCACCATGGCTTGCGCCCCTGTTGGGTCAGTGCGTCCAGAAAGAGTTGTTGTTGCGTCTGCACAATCGCAATTGTCTCCACAAACGAAGTGAGTTGGGCAGAGGGAAGGTTGATTTGCTTGTAGTGGCGATCCAGACGGAGAGTGATTGTTTCCATAGATACAACTTGGTGTACCTGTGCAGGAGCTGGAGGTGGGCAGGAGGTGGTGGTGACTGTGTGGCAGGGCCAGCAACACCCTCGTTCCAAGAACGGTACGGAGAGGGAAGGAGGGGAGAAAGGATGGGTGGTAGGGGTGATTGGATAGGTGGTAGGGAAGAGGAAATCAATGGAAAATCCTTGGTGGATGGAAGAGGGACCGGGTGTTAAGACTAGATGTTTTTATAAAAAAATTGACAGTCATAAACTGAAAAAAACATAGATACCACTGTGCTGAAAACTGGGTCTTATGCTAGTTCTTTGCACAGACTGGGATTAGTAGACTCGCTGAATTCTTTAGAAATAGGGCTTTTAAGGAACAGTCTCTTACAGCTTTTGTTGACACCCACGGCACGCATGCGCCACGAAGACCGTTGTCCATTTCTCGCAACAGCCGAAATCCTGCTGCTTGCTGGGCGTTCAGGCCAATGGCCAACAAAATAGGCAACATGTTTGGAGGAAAGTGCCCACTGTTCCGCTGCCTTTACACTGGTGTCTGGAGTGAGGTATTAGTCAAGATGGAAGGTCTTGACCGGAAACTAGGCCAGGCAGGAAACAAACTAAGGTGCTAATTTTCATATTGTCCTAAAATTGGTACTTTTTTGGTCTATTCATATACATATTCTCCTCGGTGCAAATAATTAATAAAAAAGTGGACGAGGAATTAGCATGTTATAAGATTTTATCATAGGCCCATAAGTTAGTCATACAGAAGGATTATTTACTCTTATTGTAGGAGTAGTTTAAAAAACACATTGGATCTCCCAAGTGGATTGAGAATTCAGCCACTCAGACTGTGTGAACCTGCTCCACACCCAGTAAACCGGGAGGGAACAGTCATCAATGCCCAAGAACAAGCGCCCTCATCCTTCCATGCTATGAATAGTTCGACATTTCAAGATCAAAGACTCAAAGCTCTTCCTTCAACTCGCTCCATTCATCTATGACAAAGCTCAAAGACTTTACCTCCACCTTTCCCCAAAACAACCCTACAACTAACCTGCCTTTCGTTTTTCCTAGCTTTATGTATAGTTTTCTTTTGGTTGTGTGCGCCCCCCTGGTCGTTTTTTGGATTCGCGCTCCACTCGCGGCGGTGACGGTCTTCCAAACAGTGATACAGTCCGTTGCCCGACATGACCGACGCCTGGAGCCGCCCATCTCCTGATCGCTTCCGCCGAGTCCGAGCGTGGTGCTAGCCCACAATGATTAATCTTCCATTAGAATATGACGTCCAATGTATATTAACCACTATCTTGCATGGCAGTGAACAGTGACATCACCCACATGAATCTGACCTATATATACTGTTAATGGATATGATGTATTTGTTTGTGTATGAACCTCTGTCCTGCATGGCAGTGAACAGTGACATCACCCACGTGAATCTGACCTATATATACTGTTAATGGATATGATGTATTTGTTTGTGTATGAACCTCTGTCCTGCATGGCAGTGAACAGTGACATCACCCACGTGAATCTGACCTATATATACTGTTCATGAATATGATGAATATGAAGTGGCAAAAGCGTTCGATAAGGTCTAGCACTTGGGACTTAAATACAAAATAACCAATCAAGAACTCCCTAACAACTTCACTTCTCTACTGTGTAATTTCTTAGACAATAGAGAAGCACACATTATAATAGGCAATCACAAAGGCCCAAGCTTCAGACTTTATAGTGGAGTACCACAAAGAAGTAACTTATCCCCAACTCCTTACACAATCTACACTTCAGACATGCCGCCATCAATTCACGGTGAATTCATTGCATATGCTGATGATGTCACTTAGATTATCCGCCATCCAAGCAAGGCCAAACAGATGATGGCATTAAAAACAGCTCGCGCCATAATACAAATCAATAATTACGAGATGAAATGGAAAATAGAAACTAATACACAGAAACTGAAAATCATACACATTTCAAGGATAAACCCAGCGCCAATCACAGTAAACAACGAAGAAATACAATACTCAAACGAAGGAAAAATACTGGGGCTAACAATAACATGAACAGGAATAAATAAACACATAACAGAGCGTAATAGACTAGCCCAAATACAGCTTACAAAATTAAGAAGATTCGGCTAAATGGAAGAGAAAATACAACTACACCTATTTAAAGCACTTGTCCGCCCCCATCTTGAATACCCGCCAATACCATAAAACACGATCAGCCTTACCAACCAATTAAAACTCCAGGCAACACAAAACAAAGCCATCCCCAGAGCCTCCAAACAACGTCTCCCATACACAACCAAAATTAAAGAGCTTCACTAAAAATACAACATTTTACCATTGAGCATAAGAACATACAGACAAACACAGGCAGTATGGTACAAACTAGAAGTCATGGAAGACGAAATGTATAATCGACTAAAAACAGAGGACACCACAAGATCACACAACTGGCGGCCAAAAAGCCTTCTCTATAACCCTCAAGAGCCAGAACTATTGTACACAAAACAGTAAACAAAAGATGAGAGTATTCTACTAGTCACACAAGGACCTAGTAGACCTCTCCAACTAACACAATTCGACACCACAGCAGAAATAACTTCTTGATGCCAGTCACAACTAATCTTCGACAATAATATTAAAGATAAAAGATAGGGTTTTCTACTAGTTACACAAGGACCTAGTAGACCTCTCCAACTAACACAATAACAAACAACCCCTTGCTAGCTACCTTAGCCCCCCCCCCTCTTAGTGCGGCCTTTACCACATCCAATCAAATCGTCTCTGCTAGGTGGATAGCATACCTGCTCTTATTCTCTACTACTTTTCTTCCCGTTTCATAACTTTCCTTCTACCTTACTCTTCTCTCCCTTCCCATGGCAAACCATTGCCATTTTATCTCCATTATCATAATCATCATGTATTTCTTTGTGTATGAACCTCTGTCCTGCGTGGCAGTGAGAAGTCAAGACCTGACTGGATTACTCAGAATAGGCAAACTGTACTCCAAGCTTTGTCAATAAATTTGTTAAATCAAAACTAAAAAAAAAATTGGTGTAGCTCCCTCCACCAATCACGACACTGCCTCATCGCCCACACACAAGCTGTGTTAAGCTACAGGACCTTTTTTCTCTCACTAAAATTCCCTTCCAACATCTCCTTTAAACTTCCACTGAACCTCCTTTCTCCCCTGTCACTAGCCATTATTCAGTGCAGCTCACACTGAGGATCATCAAAAATTATTTACTCCAATTATAGGAGTAGTTCAAAAACACATAGGATCTCTCAAGTGGATTAAGAATTCAGCCTGTGTGAACCTGCTCCACACCCAGTAATCCGGAAGGGAACCGTCATCAATACCCAAGAGCTAATGGGCCGCTTCCCGCTCACAGATTCACACTGAGGGTCATCCTCTTGGTTGGATTCATTCCAAGTTTCGGACAAGGAACTCGGTCATTACACTATAGAATTGATCCTATGTGGTATGATCATACCTTTAACTTCTAAGCCAACGGGATGTGTCACACCTTACTGCTGACTTGATAGTTTTCTACAGGTAGGCTCAGTAAATATGTAAATAAATGTGTTGCAGCTTTACTTAACTCCTATACTAATGTATAAAGCTAAATATGGGATATTTTACAATATATGTATTCTATTGTTGTAGGTTGCCATTAATGTTATTTAACGTTTTTGGAAAGTTTGTAAGAGGTAAAAGTACATCATCTGAGTAATTCAGATTTCGGATTTGCCCCCGAGGGGGCTAGTTTATTGGGCACTCCCTTACATCCTGTGCAAGGTGAAGCGCAGAAGCGTTTACAGCGCATCAGATAAATTATTTTCAATAATTAATTATTTATAATGACGAAATGTTTTATCTTTTTATATGTTTAATTGTTGTTTAATTTTGGTGTTGTTCTAATCCCTGTCAAACAATACTGTAATAAAAAGTAAAACAAAAGTTGGGAATACTCGAAATTCTTGGCTATGGTTGAATTGAAGTGAAACAGTTTATTTAGACAGAAAAACACAGATACAAAGTGGATAATAATAACAATATTAACATGGCTGAGTCAGTTGAGAACCCGAGCTCTCGTTTAGGCATCTGATATATACTACACATTTATCTCAAGAAAGTATTATGTAACATTTGGAATAGTACAATAGCATGGTGGTAATACATTCCGTCACTTTATATAACTTGTTGACAAAACCTATGGCCCTTCAGAGTTTTACGCCCTTAATGCATGAGTTATAAAGGCAAGCATGAACCTAGCATGCTTCCCAGATGGGCGCTGTAAACGCTTCTGCACTTCACCTTGCACATTATGTAAGGGGGTACCAATAAACTACCCCCTCAGGGGCAATCTGTAAAATCTGTATAGTGATAATAAGAGCATCTCATCATGTTACCAGTTATCACTTCAATATTTATTTATTTATTAACTTATTTTTGTTTAGTTCAATTTTAATCGTTTATTCCTTGATAGAGGAAGCGGGATCCTAGTGCTGTCTCTAGGTACCCCTGTACAATAACACCAGAAGCATCTGGCAAGTGTCACAAGTATATACAGTATAAATATTATAAAGGGGCTTAGTAAAGCCTAAGTTTGGAAGGATATTCCTTTAACACATTATCAGCATTATTTACATAATATCTGGCCAGTATGGGGAGGATCATCGTCTCTCCGTCAGTAAGCGTTATGTGTGGAGACATCTTAGGAGGTAGTGGATAAGGGTGCAGCTTTCGGGTCTTCTGCATAATGCACAAGAGCGTTGCTCAGGGGGATGCGGGGATACCAATCTCCCACGCAAAGTCATACCCAATGATGATACAAGCAGCAATCACGTCCCTTTTCCGCGACCCTTTCCCGTAGACATACGAGAGGTCAGGAAGTTCACGGAGGACATCTTACCAGGTGGGCGGGGAGTCCAGGGGGATGGCTGCTTCCCGAGCTTTTCTCTGTTTGCGGCGAATTTGGGTCCTAAGCTGTATGAGTTCGAGGAAGATCGTAGTTAGGTGTGGCCTTGTTACAGCCAGTCTTGGCAAGGCCATCTGCTGCCTCATTCCCCAAGATACCGACATGACTGGGTATCCATAGGAATGTAACAGAACGGCCTGCATCCTGAAGTGTGGAGGTTAACCCTCGTATTCGGAGGATGAGGTCCTTATTTCCCCCTTATTCAAATGCGATCCCGTCGAGAGCAGACCTGGAATCGCAGCAGACAAGCAAGGGCCAGAAACCATCTGCTTCTTCCTCAGCGACAAGGGCAGCAAGGAGGGCTATCAGTTCAGCCTGAGTGGAGGATGCCTCGTCAAAACTTTGAGAGAAAGTTTGATAGGCTCGGTGCAGACGGTAGGATGACCGTTCAATTGTAAGCCAACATAAAGGAAACTGTGAGGGAGGCGAGTAGGCTCGTCAAGACAAAGAAAGCGAACATCATCAACCCAATTAAGAAACTGTGAGAGACGTGATCCGTTAAGGGTACATGGAGTGGGATAATCTGGAGTAAGAGTGGGATGGCGGGCATTAAAGTCTGGAATGTAGCCGACACTCAAGTTATACCTTATATCGGTGTACCAGTGGAAAATAGAAAAACATAGAAGATTAACACCAGTATCACGAACGGCCAGGTGGTACTATATCTGGTCACGAATTATGAGAGACCACCACTCATGAAGGATATAACAAGAAGGGAAGAAGCCATCTTCCACCGACTGAGACTGGGATACCCATTCAAATGGGAAATGAGTGTACAAGTAACAGCAGAGCAACGCACATGCAAGGCCTGCGACAGAAGCAGAAAAATCACTGCAGCACTACCTCATATAGGCTGGAACACAATTACCTAGGAGAAACTTTCAACCCACTATCACAGCAGAGAAGGTTGCCAAAAGGCTAACCACCAACCACTCACAAGAAACTTTACAGTTTCTTACTGAGCAACCACCCCCACGCTAGCGAAAGAGATTTCAGATTTCAAATTAGCCCCCAAGGGGGCTAGTTTATTGGGCACCCCCTTACATCCTGTGCAAGGTGAAGCGCAGAAACGTTTACAGCGCCCAACAGGGAAGTATGAAAAGTTCATACTTGCCTTTATGACTCGTACATTAAGGGCGTAAAAGCCTGAAGGGTCATAGGTTCTGTCAAGTTATATAAAGTGAGAGAATGATGAGTGTGTGGGGGGAAAGTTCCCGGTACATTTTATCTGTTTATGGCAAAGAGTGGCAGGTCCCAAATAATGTCAAATGCCAGGCCTGTGACTAGGAGGAGGGATATCTGGTCTGGGAGGGAAGAGGTGTTGGTAACGGCTGGGGACCTATAGGAGGAGGTCATAGGGCAAGTGAGGATGTAGTGAGAGAGGGTGTGAGAGTTGGGTTGGCCACAAAATTTACAAACAGTGCGGTGAGGCTCAGGGTTGCCAATGTACTCCCTAGGCGCTGTCTCATGTATATAAGCTGTTGAGATCGAGTCAGGGATTGATACTCTTTGTAGTGGCGGTTGTCGTCACCGGTTACAGCGTCATAGTGGCATAGTGTGACGCTACCCCGTCGTTTCAGGTGTGTACAATTCTCGTTGAATGCCTCTCGTTGTGTGGCGTGCATGCGAGATTTGAAATGATTGAGGGAGAGGGGGAGAGTGGCTTCAGTATCTTCTTCTTGTGTAGCTTCTTTGGCAAGCCGATCAACAGTGTCACAGGCAGTTATTCCTATATGTGACGGGATCCAAAGAAACTTGACACGGATGTCATCAGTTTGTTCTAGCCCGGTAACGGCGGCTAGGGTGTGTTGGGCGGCAGGGGAGGAGGGGGAGGGTAATTTGAGCCTCGCTAGCGCAGAAGTGCTGTCACTGATTATAAGGAGGTTCCGGCGTTCAGTGCGAGCAAAGGTCGCCCCCTCATGAATGCCCGCGAGGATGGCTATGCTTTCAGCATCAGTGGAGGAGGCCCAGTCATGGACCCTAATTTTCCTGCAGGCCTGGCGCTCAGGAATCCACACAGCTACCCCAGCGCGGTAACAGACACATCACAGTAGACGAGGATAGGAGGGTGGGAGGTCTTTAGAGAGGAAGCGACATCATTAATCTGCTCAAGGCAGTTAAGTTTGAGCATATACCTCAGTTGGGTGGATTTACGACCAGGGAAGGTGTGGACGACAACATCAACACACGGGGAGGTCCACGGCGGTAGAGGCGGATGAGTGTACTCGGGAGGGAGAGAGGTCGAGGGGGTGTAGAGGTGATAACGCAGGATGTCAGCAGCAGTGTGGACGGGCCAGAGTTGAGAGGGAGGGGGGAAAGTAATGGGGACAGGCCGGCGCAGGAGGGTGTTAAGATGTGAGTTCAGTGAGCGCGACAGGGGAGTCGGTTGCTCACTGCGAAGAAGTTTAACACCAAGGATGGCATTGAGAGCTGTAATTCGATCGCAGACGGGAAGCAGGATTAGTTCGCGCTGCATGACTTCTATTCTGGTGGTCATAGGGCAGCCGAGGATGAGTTTCATCGCTCTGTTTTGGATTTTCTCTATGCTTTGTTTCTCGCTCTGGGAGGCAACTACAAGGACAGGAGAGGCATAATCTATGACAGCTCTGACGATGGCAATGTGCATGAGACGTAGGACCCTGACAGAGGCTCCTTTGAGGTCGTGAGTGAGGGACTGGAGGGCTTCGTTCGTTGGCGGCACTGGGAGATGACGTGGGCGGCGACAGCGGAGGTCGTGGCTCTGGTAGTGGCTCGCACAGGTAGACCAAGGTACCTATAGGTGCGTACTTGATCGATGTCTTGTCCTTGCAGAATCAGTGGTGTCTGACACCGGAAGCGTGAGGTAAACTTGGTTTTAGTGTGTGAGATGACTAGCCCGAGTGTTTGACAGGTCCGGGCGAACGTGGAGAGTATAGGTTGTTCATGTTGCACTGTAGTAATTTGGAGGAGGATATCATCAGCGTAGCTTATGATGTGACCGTCTAGGGCTCGCTCAGCAAAGATGACGTTGAGACGGCAGATGGAGTTCATGAGATCATTAAAGAGTGTAGGGCTGAGTACACTTCCCTGAGGCGTGCCAAGATCAAGGTCCTTGATCTTAGAGTAGTGGCCCTGAAAACGGACACGGGCCTGTCGATGGGAGAGGTAGTCAGCAATCCACGTGAGGAGTTTGCCCTTCACATCCATGTGAATGAGGCCCTCAAGGATCACTTCACTGTTGGCTTTATCAAAAGCACCCTTGAAGTCGACGAAGAGGAAGGTTTTGGCTGAGGTGTTTGCCATGTAGTGAGCGATGCAGTAAGCAGTACTCTTTCCGGGGCGAAAAACATAGAGGTCAGGGTGCAGGTGGGCTTCAATTTTCCAGTGGAGGCGGTGGAGTATCATGCGCTCCATCATCTTTGAGAAGCAGGAGATGAGGGATATTGGACGATATTCATCTTGTCTGCCTGGTTTAGGGACTGGGATGGTGGTGGCAGTCTTCCATGAGTGATGCAGCTGACCAGTATCAAAAGAGAGGTTAAATAGACAGAGGAGGGGGTTACCAGGGGTGGCAATAAGGGCATTTAACACATCATATGTGACGCCGTCATCGCCTGGGGCGGTGGACCGACCACGCTTAACAGCATTTAGTAGTTCACACTGTGTGAAAGGCACGTCAGTGTCTGCAAATAGGTCTTGGTACTCGAAGATGCGCTGTCGGCGTTGTGGTTGCAGTGCGAGGGTGAGGTCTCGTACAGTGGGTGGTAGCGCATCAATGGAGGCGGCCTCCTGCCACGTCTGGGAGAGCGCCTCAGCTCGGGCAGCTGGTCTGGGGTGGAGCGCGGGTCTAGCGTTGGTGCCCCAGGCACGGTTAATGGTGCGCCATATATCACCTATAGATGTAGACTGGTCAATAGAAGAAGCAAAATCAAACCACTGCTTCTCTCGTGCGAGAGTGATGGCAGATTGGAGCTCTTTATTTGTGCGCACCAGGAAGCGTAGAGAGTCAGGGGAGCTGGGAGATTTCTTCCACTGGTCGACTGCTATTCGGTGCCATACTCGGATAGACTTAACATGAGGGTCACGGTTAACGTTCCACTGACTCCTGGGCTGGCGGTTAGGGCGGCGGTGTTTTGGGACAGGGCGGAGGAGGTTAGTGCATTGTTTGGACAGGTCAAGGTAGAGTTGGTCTGCGGTGGTGACAGTGTAACCCTGAAACCATTCAGCAATGGAAGTGATGAAGGCAGGTATGTTGGCAGGGGGTAGCCTGAGCCTAGGGCCCTTGGGTGGAACGGGTATTCTCACATACTGGAGGGTAGTGTGGATAGGGAAATGGTCACTGTGGGGGGAGTGGAGGATGCGGGTGGAGTGTGGGCGGTGAGGGTCAGAGTAGAGAGCTATGTAGTCAAGTTTCTCTCCCCCGATGTGGGTGGGTGATGGAGGGCAGAGAAGACGTACAGGGTCATCAGTGGTTTGTAGGTAGGAGAGCCAGGAGTTACCCCGGGAGTTTGAGTGAGTCCCCTGGGAGCCGAGACTGGGGTGTTGGGCATTGAGGTCCCCCACAAGGAGGGTAGGAGTAGAGGTGATATGGTGTGGTAGGACAGGTACAGTAGGGGTGGAGGGAGGCACATAGATATTGACAATATTGAGGGACATACCTTTTAGTGTGATTGTGATGGCATGTGCGTTGGTGGTGTCGTCATCAAGGGGGACGTCGAGAGTTTGGTAGGGGACATCCTTCTTGATGTAGATCCGTAGTCCACGTGCATGGCTTCGTGGTAGTCCGTCGATGCGGAGAACAGGAGTGGATGGGCTCTCAACACATGTGTAGCCACTGAGCATATAGGTACCAGCAGCACACCGCGTTTCTTGGAGGCACAGCACGTCGACGTCTTCAGTGTAGACGTAGGTTTTGAGGGCACCAAACTTGCTTTGCAAGCCGTTTATGTTCCAGGTGAGTACCTGCAGTCCTGTAGCGTTGCTATCCATTGTGGTGTATTAGACTGATTACCCCTGACGTGGACGGATGGGCCTTTGGTGCCGGCATGTCGGTGGAGTATGGGTAGCCGGGGGTGGAGTCCTCAGGTCCAACAGGTAGCCCTGGTAGAGACAGCACAGACACAGGAGCAGGCGAGGCTTGAGGTGGGTAGACAGGTTGAGGCACCATGTGACGTAAGGATGAGGCAGGGCTTGGCTCGGGGGCCCCAGTACACACAACCTGTGAGCAGGGGGGGGGCTCACAGGGGGACTACCAGCTTGTGTCAAACCAAAAGAGGGGAGTGACTGGGTGGCAGCAAAGGGCAGGAGTTGGCGGTGTAGTTCGGAGATGGCGGTACAGAGTGTAACCAAGAGTCTCTCAACATGACTGGTAAATTCTTGGAAGAGGGACATGATCTGTGTCATGTCACTGGTGACGGGTTGTGGGGGGGCACTGGTGGCGGCACAAGGCTTGACAGTGTCAGGGTAGAGACGGGGTTGTGGGGGTGCACTGGTGGCGGCACAAGGCTTGACAGCGTCAGGGTAGAGATGGGGTTGTGGGGGGGCACTGGTGGCGGCACAAGGCTTGACAGCGTCAGGGTAGAGATGGGGTTGTGGAGGGGCACTGGTGGCGGCACAAGGCTTGACTGCGTCAGAGTAGCGACGGGGTTGTGGGCGGGGCACTGGTGGCGGCACAAGGCTTGACAGCGTCAGGGTAGAGATGGGGTTGTGGAGGGGCACTGGTGGCGGCACAAGGCTTGACTGTGTCAGAGTAGCGACGGGGTTGTGGTGGGGAACTGGTGGGAACACGAGGCTTGATAGCGTCAGAGTAGAGACGGGGAGGAGGCTCAGTAGTGGTTGAGTTCGGGAATGGTAGGTGCTGTTGTGGTGCAGCCTGGTGAAGCCAGGCATGGGCAGGAGACCCAGTAGACTGAGGGGGGCGTTGTGGGAGATGCAGTTTTTGGGGAGGCCTCTCCCCTGGGACAGAAGGGCGACTGGGGCACTGCCGTGAGTCAGCATTGTGCCGGCCGCCACAGTTATAGTACCTGGGCTCAACTACATAGCCCACACCACCCCTATTAAGGTGGTCTTTGATTTTCTGGGCACAGGCGGCAGAGTTGTGGTTATGTGAGCAGAAGCGACATCTAGGACGATCACATCGGCAGCAGGCAGTGAAGGTGTGACCCCAATGAGAGCAGATAACACAAAATGCAGGTCCAGGATGATAGGGCTCTGCATAAAGTGATGGAAGGATTGGATGGGCTTCCACAGTGGTTGGACATACCCTTCCCTTCCACTTGACAATAACAGCAGCTTGTGGAGTGTGTCCCCGGTAATGTCGACGTATACTGAGTATATTAGAATTAAAGTCACGTGCATCTTCGATGTCAGCGTATAGGGGGAATCGTTTCACGAGGATGTGGCAACATTCATCAGCGTCTGCTGGGGGGGCCACTAGGACAACCCCGTCAAAGCCAACAGTACTAAGGGTTTTATAGACTTCAGGAGTCTGACACTTGATAAAGTTCCGGTTCTTACCTTGTCGGAATTGAATGTTGGGACCATGCTGTCTGCAGTACTTCATCATCCAATTAACCGATCCTCGACAGATTTTATTGAGTCCTTGGGAAAGTGGAGATTCAGATTACTTGTTTGTTTGGCAGAGGGCAGGGTAATAGGGTCCATGGCATTGTTGTTTCCACTGTGGCTAGTGTTTCCCATAGAAACATTACCGTCACTGTCATAATCACTGGGGTCTGACTCTTGAAGGGTGTTGGATTCAGTCAAGACCTGCTGTGTTTTATTCCCAGTTGAATTCTTTCTGTTTCCTTCTGTGTGTGTCGTCCTTTTCTTCCTATCATTCATGATCTCATCACTGTCGCTTCCTTCACTTTCTTCGCCTCCTCTCGCCTCCTCTTCTTTTCTTTCTTACTAATCACTTCTTGAAAATTGTCTATCACTTCTATTGTTGATGGCCGCGGATTGTCTGCTTCTGATTCACTACTTGAAAGCCTCAGGTTGTCTTCTAAGTTGTTCAGTAGGGCAATCTCTTCTACTTTAGCGAAAGTCTTCATAGGTATCTGCCCACCACTCTCCCGAGGCATTGTGCAATGCTTGTGTTCGGTCACAGGCGAGATGGAAAGGCAATGACGTCACTACCACGTCATTCAACGTCACGCTCTTCGCACTGCTCATGCGCAGATACGAAAATAACCGACCAGAGGGTCCAGGCAGGAAGTCCAGATATTTTATCTAAAATATTGTCTAAGTCCAACAACTATAAATTTCACAAGCGAAACTGTGCTTACAACTGGGCTCCACTTTAGTTCTCTAAACAGACTGACGGTAGTCGTCTCACTAAATTCATCAGAATTGGGAAGTGTAGGGAGAGCTCACTCACAGCCTTTGTTGACGTTTCACGGTGCGCATGTCGAATGAGCGAAAGAGATGTACAGTTGACAAAAAAAAAAAAAAAAAAAAAATCTGATGTTTTATTCCAGCAGTGGGCGGACCAGAATTTTAGCTTAATGTCCGCGTAGGTAACATTCCTGCAAATCTTAAAAAAAAATACAAGTCAATGTTACAAAAAAGGAACTAGTTTTCAGAGCGAAACCTCATTCCTTCATGAAGGTTAGCCTACAGGTAGTAGGCAGCTACCAAACAGGGAGGTACTACCGCCTGGGAAAATATTGGAAGCATAATATATTAGGGTGTGTCATATGGAGGCGAATTTTTTTTTTTTGAGTTTGAAAAATCGGCCCGTGGTATTAATGATGTAGTTCTATATGCAGAATCATGTGATATCTTCAGATTTGAAAAGTTTTCACGTTTTGCTAGGTAAATTTTAACTTGAAATCTTCTGAAAATTCAGTATTCCCACCCTTTTACCAACACCACTAAATAGCTTATTTAAAGTAAAGTAAATGTATCAGGTTAATTTATTAGGATGAAAATGATCCAGAATAGTGAAACGAATGATCTTGACACATTTATTAAATTTAATATTCCTTTAGAAAACAAAATCATCAAATACAAAAACCGGTTTTACCACTACGACCCGGTGTTGCTGCACACCATAGAGAACATGTCTTTCTTGCTTCTATTTCTACTCATCACCTCTCTGCTGACCACCTGAGCTAGGATGTAGCCTTCCCTCCTCTCCTGGCTGTACACGTGACTGCTGGCCTCGCTCACTTGCTGTACACAACGCTCTATACTCTGGGTGTGTGAGGGCCAGGCAGGGACATGCATGGGGTTGTCCAGGAAAGCTCTGACTTGAACATTGGTGAGGCTGCAGGTAAGAGGGGGCTCACTGCCAGCCTGGATGTTATCCAGATCTATGAGATCAGTGAGGGTCTTGGCACCTAGATTGACTTCAGGAGTCTTCCTGACCCTGAAGGAATCGTCACCAACTGATTCGTCATGCCCAGATCCTCTCATAAGTCTCATATCCAAGATCTTTTTGACTGCCACTCTTCTCTCCTCCTCATCCTTACTGCAGAGCATTGTCTGCAGAACTGCCTCGGGATGAGCATACCAGGAAGATCTCCTCACAGTCTGCTCCACAATCTGAACAACCTTCCTTGGCTGACTCCTCAGGAGCTCAAGCTGGAAGAGAACATGCCTCGGACCTTCGGAGAACGATGACTTGACCTTGGTGTTGAACCAATTTGGCAAGTAGACACTCACGATGAATTGGACAATAAGTCTCAGGTTGTGAAGCTGGTTCCCTTTCAGTTTATGATGAGCGACCCAAATTCTGCAGAACCTGAGAGCCGTTGTGAGCCACCTAGAATGTGAGACTGGACCTATCTGCAGGTAAGCAAGTCTATCAGGCATGACCCCAGTTTTGATGGCACTGCAAATCATGTAACCATAGTACTGGTCAGTACTCAGGTCGTCAATGACAGTATGTGCAAGCTCAACGAGTGGAGGGCCGACTGTGATTTTTTCAAAGCTCGGATTTATTTCTAACTCAGTGGCAGAGTCCAGCATCTTGCCAAGAGGACCAGACCATCTGTTGTTTGAAAGAGTCTTGCCATCCAGCTCCTGGATCAGAGGTCTGAGTGGCAACTCGTTGGTGTGGAGGTCACAAACAATCCAGACCAGCTTCCTCCCAATCTTCCGCTCTATCCACTGTATGACCCCCCCTTGCCACCCTGTGTTCGTGTTGTCCCCTCCAATGGCCTGCAGGGTCTGGTCTACGTTCCTCTCTCTGAGCCAGTTCACAATGTTATCTACCACTATCTCAGCTGGTTTCCTGATGTCATCTTTCTCTGGAGTGAAATGCCACAAATACTTCCCTCCTGGTTCACTGCAGCAGGAGTAGTGTTCCTCTTTCACCATGGCAGGGAACAACTTGTCAGAATCTCCAACTTTCATGAACACTTTAGTGTCATCCCTTCTCCCATCAAAGAACAAACAATTGATTCCATTTTCTCTTATCCCCTTATCAAACTCCTCTTCTAGGTTACTGACAAGTTTCTCCTGAGCTCTCCTTACTTTGTTATGATCTATCACCAGGTGAACATCATCAGGTGTTATCAAACCACCGTCAATCCAGGCAGCTGTTGCTATCTCTGCAGTTTCTCTGAGACCAGTGTGGTGTCGCATGCTGGCCAGAGCTATGCTCGGGATATCTTTCCTATTTCGAATCTTATGCCTGGAAGGTTTGGGATCATTATTTTCTGGGTTAGGGACAAAGTCACCATTCTCCTGGTCAGCACTCGGATCAGCCATGGGGAAGTCATTAAACTCTGAATCAGCTTGACTCTAATCATCGGCCTTTTTTACCTCACCCTGGACCTTCTCAAGTCTCTTTTCCTCGGCAACTCTTCTCCTCTTCTGTCTCTCTGTGGCAGCCTCCTGTCTCTTGGGCTCCGGAATATCTTGGCTAGAGATCATGAGAGCCCCTATACAGCCAGTCTTCTCTCTCTGTGCTTTGACAAATGCCAGTTCGATCACAGGAATCTTCAGTTCACGCTTGCAAATACAGGAGATGTGGGCCTCGGATTTACAGTCACGATCGCATCCAAACTCAGGACAGAGAACAATTGGGCACTTGCAAGTAATTATGTCAAATAACTGGTCCAGTTGCTTGGCAAAGCTGTCCTTAACTGCAAGTTTTCCTCTCCAAAGAGAGATATCTCTTGCCTTTTCCCAACTGGCTAGCAGTCTCTCACTAATCTTCTTCTGACTTGTTATGACTGGAGGCTTGAACTGAGCGTTAGCCAGAGTGTACTGTGCCAAGACAGCTTTGGTCATATCACTGGCAATGTCTTTGTTTGTGTAAGTTCTTTGGTTCTTTTCACTTTTTTGCCTGATTAAAACACTGTCTCAAAGCATCTCTCAATGTAGGCAACTCCGACTTCAGGAGCTCTCTCCCAGACCCAAGATAGTGACTGAGATGGCTGGATTTTTGGTTCCTCGTCCTGACACAAGCAGCCATCGCAAATATTATCAACTTATAAATGCATCAGAATCTGAAACAGAAAAAAATATTGTTAGTTGGGTTGTTAAAGAATGAAGTCAGAAAGCAATGTTCACTATTTAATTGTAATGCACTAATGCAGCTGTACGTTAGATTTTCGATAAATTTCACGCTAAAATTTACCTCGCAAAAGGTTGCAAAATATTGAAACTGAAATTATTTTCTGTTTATATACACTAAAATCTACCAAAAAAGTGATGGGCCATTAGTTTTAGCTGATCTTCCTTCCTATGACACACCCTAATAATGTATTGTCTAATGGTAGACCCTGCTGCCATATGAAGTCCTAGGTTGCTCATGTGACTTTCTGCCTCATTTACACACAATTGCAGGATCTCAATTGTCTATCTTACTATTGACAACACAACATACATATATTGTTTCTCACTTCTGATCTTTTTTTCACTTTTTTATTTCTTTATGGTTCCTCATTATTACTACTACTGTGTTGTTATTATTATTACTATTATTATTTTTTTATCTTTAATTTCATATTTTTTATTATAGATTGTATTTACTATGAATTATTATTATTAATACATTTTCACCCCCCAGGCCCCGATGTGGGTCAGTGACCTGTGCCCTGGTGGGCTGAACCCCATAAAAAAAAATAATTAATATTTCAAATGAAATGAATATTGTCCTGAAACAGTGAAGTGGTCAATAGAAATAATCTCAATTTATCGAAGTCAACACAAGAGAAACAGAGTTCTATCTCATAATTTTTTATCCGTTATACTAGTGTGTAGGAATTCGTGTTATAACGTTGTCTAGCACTCAGGATGGATGGAAACTCTAAGGTGGTTTCTTGTATAATATAAGTTATATGATAGACAGTCTGGTGCTGGAGGTGCCGTGTGGTGAGGGGCTGCTCAGTAGAGACGTTCGGTGAGTAGCGTGTTGTGGGAGGTAGATGTGCAGGAGCTCCTGGTTGAATGAATGCTGACAGCGTGGAGCTTGCTGGAGGAGGTGTTGCTTGTTCAGGAAGATGGGCAGAATGAATCTCAAAGGAGAGACAGAGCTTATATACCCAGCAGCCGCGAGTCCTCTATGAGTCATGTTGGGAAAACCCGAGAAAGTCGCCGGTCACTAGTTTCGTTGCTAAGTTACCGTACCATCTGCTGTCGTCGCTAGCTTGGTTGCTAGGATACGGCGGCGCATCGGAATGAGGATAGCAGTTGTAGGGGAGACGTCCACTACAATACTCCCCCTCCCCTCCCGGCGCGGCGGGAGGCTGGATGTTGTCCGGGTTGTGTCCCACACATACCACATACCGGGCAGGTGTATGTACGACTCGACCGCTACGTGTAACAACTCCGTCTAGTGACACAAAACCTGTGGGAGAATTAGGAGGAGAAAGAGGGTTTGGGATTAGAGGAGGTTGTACAAGCAATGGTTGTTGTGCTCCTGCTGCTGCAGGGGCTGCGTCAGGAGGAGGGTCCATGGCAGGAGCAGGTTCTATGATAGAAGGGAGGTCTATTACAGGTTCAGGTTCTATGACAGGAGGAGGGTCTATGACAGGAGCAGGTTCTATGATAGAAGGGAGGTCTATTACAGGTTCAGGTTCTATGACAGGAGGAGGATCTATGACAGGAGCAGGTTGTACATGAGGGTGAAAAGAGGGTGCCCAGAAATGTCGTGGGCGTGGTGTTGCTCCCGGTGGTAACTGCGGGTAGACTGGTGCAGGCGTAGTTTGTTGATGGTGCTGCTGGGCTGGGGGCCCGACGGGTAAGGCGGCCGGTTTGACTCGGTCTATGCTGACGGTGTCATGTCTGCCAGGAACTTTGCTGAACGGGTAACCACCTGGAAGGGTCCATCGTAGGGGCGTTGTAATGGGTTGCTGTGAGCATCATGCCTGACGAAAACATACTCGGCTGTGAGTAGTGCAGGAGGGATGTGTTCAGGGCGCCGAGTTGGCTGGCGTGGAGCAGTAGCTCTGAATGCAGAAACTGCTTGTCGTAGCTTTTGGAGTAAGTCGTGACGAACGGCTGGAGTGGTTTGGTTGGGATCAGGAGGGAGTGAGAAATCCCCGGGTAGCCGAAGGGGCTCGCCTAGTGTCAGATCTGCTGGGCTACAGTCCATATCCTCCTTGTGTGACGCACGGATGCCGAGGAGCACTAAGGGAAGGGCATCAGTCCAGCTGTTAGGGTCGTGCTGTGCCTTGAGTGCGTCCTTCAGCTGCCGGTGAAAACGCTCTACCATGCCGTTGGCTTGAGGGTGGTATGCTGTAGTGCGTTGTCTAGACGTGCCGAGGAACTGTAGGAGGTGCTGCCAGAGTTGTGACTCAAACTGTACTCCTCGGTCAGTGATTACTGTTGCTGGGGGGCCAAAACGGGAAACCCAACCGGACATGAAGGCGCGGACAGTAGTCTCTGCTGTAGCGTTGGGCATGGGAATTGCTTCTGTCCACCTGGTGAAACGGTCGATGCAGGTGAAGATGTAGGTGCTACCGTAGGATGATGGTAGAGGTCCCACGATGTCGAGGTGTACTACTTAAAAACGTCCTTTGGGAATAGGGAAGGCTTGTAATGGGGCCCGTATGTGACGATGTATTTTGGAGGACTGGCAGGCCAGGCACTGGGCAGCCCATTTCTTAGTATCAGACTTGATGCCGGGCCAGACGACACGTTGCGTGAGGAGGCGCTGGGAGGCAAGCACACCCGGGTGGCTGAGACCATGAATGCGGTCAAAAACAGCGCGGCGGTGGACATGAGGCACGAACGGTCTAGGCTGTCCACAGGATACGTCGCACCACAATTTTATCTTTGTGCCAGGAACAGGGAGTTCTTGGAGTATGAGGCCTGAGGGGGGTGTCTTGTATGCTGCCAGGTCTTCGTCTTTCTCTTGAGCCGCGGCTAGCTGCCCATAATCAATGGGTGGAGATGAGGGAAGAATGGTGGATATACAACGAGAGAGGGCGTCGGCGATCTCGTTGTGGCTGCCTTTAATGTGTTGGACGTCGCTGGAGAACTCCGAGATGTAAGCCAAGTGGCGCAGGACACGAGGTGTATGTGACTGGGAAGCTGAAGCGAAGGCGTGGACGAGGGGCTTGTGATCAGTGAAGATGGTGAACTGACGGGCCTCGAGGAAGTGCTGGAAATGTTTGACAGCCAGGTATATGGCCAGGAGTTCTCGATCAAAAGTGCTGTACTTGAGGTGTGGTGGTTGAAGCCGTTGCGAGAAGAAAGCAACGGGCATGAAAATTCCGTTGATCTCCTGCTGTAAGACGGCGCCCACTGCAGTAGAAGAAGCGTCTGTTGTGAGAGTGGTCCGGGCGTTAGGTGCGGGGTGGGCCAGGAGGGTGAGGCGTGTAATGTGCTGTTTGATAGTGGTGAATGCCGTAGTAGCCTCTTGAGTCCACATGAGAGACTTGTGAGACTTCTTTGGGCGTCCCTTGAGAAGGTCGTGTAGGGGGGCTAGGACGGTGGCAGCTTTGTCAATGAAGCGGTGGTAGTAGTTGACTAAACCCAGGAATTCTCGGAGTTTCTTCGCCGTTTCAGGTTTGGGGAACTCCCTAATCGCGGTTATCTTCTGTGGTAGGGGTTGTATGCCACTGGGCGAGACTCTGTGACCGAGGAAATCGATGGCCGAGGTCCCAAAGACGCACTTAGCAGGATGAACTTTCATGCTGTTGTTCTGCAGGCGTTGGAGAAGGAGTTGTAGGTGGTGGCGGTGCTCGGCAGGCGTCGAAGATGCGACGAGGATGTCGTCAATGTAGACGGTGACAAAATCGCGGTCGCGAAGCATGTGGTCCATGAACCTCTGGAAAGTCTGTGCTGCATTGCGTAAGCCAAAACTAATGAAAGTGTACTCGAAGAGTCCGAACGGAGTGGTGATGGCTGTCTTCTGGGTATCTGCCGGTGCTACTGGGATCTCGTGGAAGGCACGCTCCAAGTCGATCTTCGAGAAGATAGTCTTGCCATGAAGTTTGTGGTGAAAGTCCTGGACATGCGGAATAGGGTACCTGTCAGGTTTGGTGACGAGATTCAGGGCTCTGTAGTCGCCACACACCCTCCACTCGCCGGGTGTTCGCTTAGGAACCATGTGAAGAGGCGATGCCCAGGGACTCCTTGAAGGGCGAATGATGCCGTCTTGCAGTAGTTTGTTGAATTCTACTTTGGCTGTGTACAGGAGCTCAGGGCGCAGGCGGCGAGGGCGTGAAAAGACTGGTGGTCCCTTGGTTTCGATGTGGTGGAAAATTCCCGACGTAGGTGGTGGGGGTAGGGAGACTCGGGGTGAGAAAAGCTCCTTGAATTCGTCGATCAGGGAGGAGAACTCGTTGGAAGGCGCAAGACAGGTGATAGTGGCGATGTGTCTGGCACGGGAACCCTGGATCTTGCGTGCTGTAGGCTCATGGATGAGGCATAGATGACTTGGTTTGACGCCGAGCTTGTGGAAGGTGAGGAAGTCGAAACCAAGGATGGGTTGAGACACGTCTGCTATCACGAATAACCAACGCAGAGTCTTGGGCAGACCGAGGTCTAAGGCGAGGGTGCGTACGCCGTAGGAGGCGATGGAGGTACCGTTGGCAGCGAACAGGTCATACGAGGGTTGCTTTGACTTGTCTCGTATTGAGGGAGGGATGAGGCTGACCGATGAACCTGTGTCGATGAGGAACTTCTTGCCGGAGGTGCGGTCGGTGACGCGCAGTAATGAGACGCCTGGAGGGACGGAGGCTGAGGCGTCTACCAGCCTCCGGTGTTGCCGTTTCCCGAACAGGTGCAATAGGGCTCATAGTTTCGAGCATTGCGGCCGAAAGTCTGGTGATACCAGCAGAGGGTAAATTTGTTGTGCTGGGGGTTGGCTTATGTGTGTCGGAACTTGTAGGGCGTAGTGTGTAAGTCAGGAACTGGCGCAGCAGCAGGTATGGAGGAGCAGAACTGCTCAATGGTGTCCATCCTGCGGTTCAAAATTTGCAACAGGTTCTTGATGTCTTGTGAGGTATTGCTCGGCTGAGGGGTGTTGACCCGGCTTACAAGTTCTATGGTAGGTACTGGTGTGACCGTGGCGGCAAGGGGTGCAGCAGCGCACTCGTTAAAAATTCTATCTGCCACGGTTGCATATAGTTCTGGTGTCGTAGAGTAATCTACTGCGGACAGGATGTTGCGTACTTCTGTGGGTAGCTTTTGTGCGTGTGACGGGAGTTCAGCCGACACATCTCCTCCCAGAGACGTCCCGGGGTTGAGTTCCGGAGGGAGATAGAGGATATATCTTGCAGGAGATTGGGGCTGGTCTGTTGATAACACGTCTTCAAGGCAGCCGGCAGGGTAGCGAATTTGTTGTCATCTGGATGGTTGGAAATGTTTGTGAGACCCGCGTGGCCACTTCCTTGGGCAAGGCACAGAGCAGGGCGCAATACTTTTGCTCGTCGGTCGCTCGTGAGCCGGCGAGGGCTGCTTCCACATGGTCTAGCCAGTCCTCGACGTTGTGGTTGAAAGTCGGCAGAGAGATCCGTCCGTCCTCCATCCTGTGTGAGTGCTTATCTCCGGGAGTCACCATTTGTAGGAATTCGTGTTATAACGTTGTCTAGCACTCAGGATGGATGGAAACTCTAAGGTGGTTTTCTTGTATAATATAAGTTATATGATAGACAGTCTGGTGCTGGGGGTGCCGTGTGGTGAGGGGCTGCTCAGTAGAGTACCCAGCAGCGGCGAGTCCTCTATGAGTCATGTTGGGAAAACCCGAGAAAGTCGCCGGTCACTAGTTT
This sequence comes from Homarus gammarus, assembly GCA_958450375.1. Classification (NCBI taxonomy): domain Eukaryota; kingdom Metazoa; phylum Arthropoda; class Malacostraca; order Decapoda; family Nephropidae; genus Homarus; species Homarus gammarus. The sequence continues at coordinate 7,928 of CAUDMG010002880.1, read as the reverse complement.
CGTTGCTAAGTTACCGTACCATCTGCTGTCATCGCTCGCTTGGTTGCTAGGATACGGCGGCGCATCGGAATGCGGATAGCAGTTCTAGGGGAGACGTCCACTACAAGTACATTAATTAATAACCATACTACGGGTTAAGAACATTCGTTGTTGAAGCTCAATGATATAATATACAAAGGTCTTTAATATGCATTTTATTATCCATGACTTGCACTACACGAACACTTATATATTTCTATGATCGGTTTTTACAAGACTCGACTCTTTAGAGGAGATCCCCTTCTAGATAAAGTTTAAAAAGATAATTTTTGACAAATGAAAGAGTAAATTTCATGTCTGGAATTGTAGAAAGATTTGTATTTTAGTAAATTTTCAGTTATACATTTATAAAAACAAATTAAGTTAAATATTGCGTAAACTTTAAAAGGATTCACTCTTATTAAATTTACATCTGATTATACTTTCTATCATAAACGATAAAATTCTGAATTTCTACTATAATGTATAAGGAAAAGAGAATCAAATTTTCGGGCTAACTATAAGAAATATATATCTTTATAACGAAGTTTCATAACGCAGAGGTAGACCTGGGAAAACACAAACATCTTGAGTAAAGAAAACCAACTCAGTCAAGATGTATGTGTTTCCCCTGGTTCTCCTCTTTGACTGTTCTTAGGTTTTAGTACAAGAATATATTTTTCTTTTCATTTGACGTTTTTCAGTTTTACTCAAATCTGACCTTCATTTGATTTACTAATTAGTTCTTTTTTTTAAAGGAACATTCTATTTTTTAATAGAAATTGCTTCATGTATTTGCACAAAAATAGAGGTCATGTTTGAGTAAAACACCAAAATTACATAAGAATTTTTTTTCAATTTAATTTCAAAAGTTTATTTCTTGATAGAAAACCGGGATCCTAGTGCTGTTACTAGATACCCCTGTACAATAACACCAGAAGCATCTGGCAAGTGCCACAAGTATACACAGTATAAATATTATAAAGGGGCTTACTCAAGCCCAAGGAAGGAAGGATATTCCTTTAACACATTATCAATATTATTTACATAATATCTGGCCAGTATGGGGAGGATCACCGTGTCTCCGTCAGGGGATCGTGGAGTGGTGGTCCAGCAGGCGTCGCGGAAGCGTTGTGTGTGGGGACATCTTAGGAGGTAGTGGATGAAGGTGCGGCTGTCGGGTCTTCTGCATAATGCACGACAGCGTTACTCAGGGGATGCGGGGATACCAATCACCCAAGCAAACTAATACCTAATGATGATACGGGCAGCAATCACGCCCCTTTTCTGCGACCCTTTCCCATAAACATACAAGAGGTCAGGAAGTTTACGGAGGACATCGTACCAGGTGGGCGGGGACTCCAGGGGGATTGCTGCTTCCCGAGCTTCTCTCTGTTTGCGGCGAATTTGGGTCCTAAGCTGTAAAAGTGTTCGAGGAAGAACGTAGTCAAGTGTGGCCTTGTTACAGCCGGTCTTAGCAAGGCCATGTGCTGCCTCATTCCCCAAGATACCGACATGACTAGGTATCCATAGGAATGTCACAGGACGGCCTGCATCCTGAAGTGTGGATGTTAACCCTCGTATTCGGAGGATGAGGTCCTTATTTTTCCCCTGATCCAAATGCGATCCCGTCGAGAGCAGACCTGGAATCGCAACAGACAAGCAAGGGGCTGAAACCATCTGCTTCTTCCTCAACGACAAGGGCAGCAAGGAGGGCTATCAGTTTAGCCTGAGTGGAGGATGCTTCGTAAGAAACTCTGAGATAAAGTTTGATAGGCGCAGGGGCATCAGGACGGGAGATGCAGACACCAGGCCCGGCCCGACCTGTAGCGAGGTCAACAGAGCCATCAGTGTAGAGGACGACCCTACCTGGAGACCAGTGAAAAATTCTGGAGAGGTGGTATTTGCAGAGAATAACAGGGTTCACGTGTTATTTCGGGAGCGGTCCACCGAGGGTAACCACTTCAGGTTGAAAATCTAGTCAGGGAAAAGGAAACGAACCAACAGCATGGGTGATAACAATATCAGGCAGGAGGTCGTGTTCCTTAAGGGCTCGGATGAGTGATCCTCGCCACTGTCTTCTAGATGGAGGTCGGCCTCGGACAGCAGGAGTCAAGTTGACATAGATGCCTCGAGGATCCCGTAGAATGGAAACCTTAGTTTTTAGATAAAACACCTGGACACGATCAAGTGAGGGGGAAAGACCAAGTTCGGTATATATAGAAGTAGAGCATGTCCACTGAGGAGTCCCAAGGATGATACGAGTAGCTTTCGTCTAGATAACTTCGAAACGGTTGACAGCAGTCCGACTAATGTTGACGAAGACAGGGGAGGCGTAGTCGACACAGGAACGGACACAGGATTTGTACATGGTTAGAAGTACAGGGATGGTGGCACTAAGGGAACCCCTGCACATGGTAGAGAGGGAAGCGAGACGCCGAAAGCATATGTCTCGAAGATAGCAGACTTCAGGGATCTGACAACGTGTGCGAGTTACATACACACCCAGGTATTTTGTCTCATTAACCCAGTCCAGGGGCGTTCCTGAAAAAAGAAGGGGTGGAGGTATAACACGACCGTGCCACATGGCTTTTGTTTTCGCAGTTGAAAGAAGGAAACCAAGTGAATCACACTCTCTGGAGACCAGATCAAGGGCTTCCTGCATGCTGAGGTAGTCAAGGGGTTGGAGGAGGATATCGTCGGCATATCCTGAGTGGACAACTTCTGTCGGCCACGGGAGAGATGCAATGGAGTGCATGAGAGTGTTAAACAAGGTGGGACTCAGGACTCCACCTCGAAGGAAGCCAAGGTTCATTTCTTGAACAGGAGATATAGAACCTTCAACGCGAACCCGGGCCTGACGTCCAGTGAGGTAAGAGGCGATCCATCGAAGAAGTCTCCCTTTAACCCCTAACCGCGCAAGTTCAGCTAAAATGAGGGCATGCTGAGCCGTATCAAATGCTCCCTTGATATCAAGGGAGACGGAGACGCGGGCAGTCTGATTGCAATAAAAGGAAGCAATGGAGTGTGCTGTGCTGCGATGTTGTATGAAACCATTGAGGGAGTTGTGGAAGCCTCCTATGGTGTGAAGAAGGCGACGATGGAGTATCCTCTCCATCATCTTGCAAACACAGGAGATAAGACTAATGGGTCGATATTTCCCAGGTTCTCCCGGCTTAGGGATGGGGATAATAGTGGCATTTTTCCAGTTAGACGGGAGAACAAAATGTTCATAAGACATATTGTAGAGAACAAGCAAGGGGCCGTTAGGAATAGTAGTACAGGCATTGAGGACGCAATAGGTGTCTTTTCTAGAGCGACGAGCACTGTCAATCTCCAACTGTGTGATGGGATGATCAGTGAGGGCAAGGGAGGTAAGAGCAGCACGAACAACAGGCTCAGACGCATCGATGCGAGCCTGCACTGCCTCCTGCATCGGATCTGGAAGTGCCTCAGGGGCGGAAGCTCGTGCCCAGTCCTGCATTAAAGAATAGGCAAGGAAGGCGAGGTCAGGGTGGGGAGGAGGCCTCCGTCGAGTACCCGTATAGCATTAATCCGATCCCAGACATAAGAGAGTGACGACTGGAACGATAGAGACCCCGTGAAGGATAGTCAGTCCGCCTCACGAATCCGACGACGCTCCTGAGTTGCAACGGAGCAACAGTTTTTTAGGTCTTCCCAGTCCTCTGGAGAGCGAGACCTCCATATAGCAGAGTGGAGATCACGGGTTACCTACCCGAGATGTTTCATGGCAGGGATACGATACCAGTAGTTGGTGGCATTTCTGGGGTGACGGGGAGGGTGTGGAGGGGCAGTGCGATTGACAGAGTCATACACGGCATCAACAAAATTAGCGCTGTAAGAGTCAAGGGACTGGGGGACAACATAGGAATCCGCCCAGGTAGAAAGGTATTGGGTAAAGGAAGGAGCAGCATCTTGTTTGAGACGAAGGCGAAGGGATCGATAAGGAGCTGATGTCGGGGCAGAGAAGGAGAGCTGACATGGGTAGCAACGGCAAGATGGTCACTATCCAGATCAGGATCGGCGCAGACGGTAGGATGAAAGGAGGTTTAGCCGTTCAATAGTAAGCCAACATCAAGGAAACTATGGGGGAGGCGAGTAGGATCGTCAGGACAAAGACAGCGAACATCATCATCCCCATTAAGAAACTGTGAGAGATGTGATCCGTTAAGGGTACATGGAGTGGGATAATCTGGAGTAAGAGTGGGATGGCGGGCATTAAAGTCGCCAAGAACAATAGTGGGAACCCCATCATAGAGTTCGTAAAGAACCTGGGGGGTCCAGAGAATCACTCTTCAAATGAACATCGACTACAAGAAGGGTCCGGTCACCAAGAGTGAGGGAGATAGAAAGTAATTCAGACGGGGGTCCATGTGAGTCAGATGGAATAGTGTTACGGACAAGAGTGAGGAGGCCACGAGTCTGCCCACGGTACCGAGGTAGGGTGTAAACAGTATAGCCAGAGAGGCGGAGTGGAGTAACATCGTCTGTGATGGTTTCCTGAAGTAGAGCGACATCTACTTGATGGGAGAGCACAAATTGGGCGAGGTCTGTCCGGCGAGGTCTAAGTCCCTGGATGTTCCATTGTAAGAAGAGGACGGAACGGCCTCCGGTATGAGATGAGTCGGTTGGGATAGACAGGGCTCCTGAGGAGGTACCAAATTCTGTTGAGGATATTGGAGAGAGAGGAGTGGGAGAGCGAGGGATGGAATCTCCATTTCGGGAGAAGGAAGGAGGCGGGTCACCAGGGCTTGCAAAGTGCGCCCCTGTTGGGTCAGGGTGTCCAGAATAAGTTGTTGTTGCTTCTGCAATGTCGCAATTGTTTTCACAAACGAGTCGAGTTGGGCAGAGAGAAGGTTGATTTGCTTGGAATGGCGATGCAGATGAAGAGTAATTGTTTCCATAGATACAACTTGGTGTACCTGTGCAGGAGTTGGAGGTGGTGGCGAGGGCTCGACTGGGCAGGTGGTGATGGTGGTGGTGGTAGCGACGTAGAGGGACGGTGAGGGTTCAGGTGAGCAAGAGATGGTGGTGCTGGTGAAGGACAGCTGGGGTCCGAGTGGGCAGGAGGTGGTGGTGACGGGGAGGAAAGGTGAGGGCTCAGGTGAGCAAGAGGTGGTGGTGCTGGTGAAGGACAGCTGGGGTCCAGGTGGGCAGGAGGTGGTGGTGACTGTGTGGCAGGGCCGGCAACGACCTTGTTCCAAGAACGGTACTGAGAGGGAGGGAGGGAGAAAGGATGGGTGGTAAGGGTGATAGGGGGGATGGTAGAGGAGAGGAGATCAATGGGAAATCCTAGGTGGATGGAAGAGGCGGTGGTGGATAGGAGTGAGGTTTGGTTGACAGGGGCTTCGTCAGAGACGAGGGCGGTGGTACAAGATAAGTTTTTCCCAGGGCGAGTGCCAGGACGCTGTGGGCACTTTGCATTACAGGAGTGGCAAGTGCCATGGCAATTGACACACCGTGGAATAACTGGAATTTTGGTCTGAATTTTCGATTTGCATTTCACTGTGTCGTGAGGACCTGCACAGAAACCGCAGGCGACCCTCATCGTGTACTCCCAGGTGCGGTGTTTCCACGATTGGCAACGTGTTGAGTGGTATTGGTGGATACTCTAGGTCAGGGCGGACAAGTGCTTTGTATAGATGTAGTTGAATTTTGGTGTCCATTTTGCTGAATCTTCGTAGTTTCGTGAGTTGTGATTGGGCAGCCTATTTGCGTTCTTTTACGTGTTTTGCTATGCCTGTTCTTGTTATTGTGAGTCCCAGAATTTTGCCTTAGTTGGAGTATTGTATAGGTACGTTATTGACTGTGATTGGTGCAGGGTTTATTTTGGCAATGTGTATTATCATTAGTTTCTGTGTATTGGTTTGAATTTTCCACTTTTTTTCATATTCGTTGATTTGTTCGATGGCGTGGGCTGTTTTCCGTGCCATCATCTGTTTGCCCTTGCCCGGATGTCGGATGATTTGGGTGACGGCATCAGCATAAGCTACGTATTCTCCGTGTGTAGAAGGTGGCATGTCCACCGTATATATTGTGTAGAGTGTGAGCGAGAGGTTACTTCCCTGTGGTACTCCGCTGTATAACTTGATGCTTGGGCCTATGTGGTTACCTATGATAATTTTGGCCTCTCTATTGTCGAGGAAGTTACAAAGAAAGGAAGTAAAGTTGTTGGGAAGTTCTTGGGTGGTAATTTTGTATTTGAGCCCTAGGTGCCAGACCTTGTCGAAAGCTTTTGCTACATCCCTTAATACTACGTTACATTGCTCCTTGTTGTGCATTGCGTTTGCTATGTTTTCGTAAATTAGGGCTAAGGCTGTATGGGTTCCTCTATGTTTTCTAAATCTGTGCTGTCTGGGGTTGTACTTCTCTTCAAATTCGAGGTGTGTTCTCAGTCGGTGGTTAATTATTTTTTCAAGGACTTTTCCCGGTGTTTCTAGAAGAGAGATTGGTCTGTAATTTGATACTTGGATAGGAGATTTACCTTGTTTTGGTATAAGTCTGATGCTTGCTGTTTTAAATTTCCTTGGGAAGTAGCCAGAGGCAAGTGCTGCATTAAAAATGTTTCTGAGTTGAAGTATCATGTTGATTGGTAGATGCTGGAGTATGGGTTTGTTTATTTTACTGATGCCCGGAGCCTTGTTCTTGAAACTGTTTATTGTTTTGTGAATTTCCTCTGCGGTGATTGGTTTGATCAGTGTGGAAAGATCGTCAAGAGCGTTTATGTCTGTGCTGGAACTTGGTTGCCAGATGTGGGTTGTGTGTGTCATGTGATTGGTTACTTGTTGCTCGGTGTTCATACAGAAGTTCAGGTTGTCTTCCCGGCTTACTTGAGAAAATTTCTCCAATATTTCCTGAATTCAAGTTCTTGTTATTTGGGTTCAGTTAATTTAATTTGGTTGCTATTTAAAATGTAGTTTGATTCGTTGCTGGAGATTCCCATTAGGTTTTTAAATTTTCGCCAGAATTCTTTCGGGTTGTGGTAAATTGCTTTTGTGTCTGCTATTAATTTCTCCCAGTTATTCACGTATGCTTCTTTGGACATGTTTCTTAGTTGTTCGTGTATGGTGTAATATTGTATTCTGTATTCTGGCGTCCATCTTTTTTCTATGATTAATTTGAATAAATTACTGAATTGAGTCTGTAGAATTCTTGATTGATGTGAGTATTGGGGTGTGTGGTAATGTACGGTGAGTGGTCGTGGGTATGTGGTGTTCCATTGCTTGGATCACGTTTCCGTACCATATCTCCATTGTGTTGTCTATTTGGGAAGTGTGTTTGTTGTTTATTTGGGATATTTGGTGGTTGTTTTTGGAATTCCTCCCAGTTGGACCGGCTGTAGCTGTATCTCATCCTGGCAGGGATCTGTTTTGGCGACGTGGAGAGTGTGGCTACGATAGGAAGATGGTCACTGGTGGTTATTGGTGCCGGGTTCCATTTGCAGGTTAAAATGATGATGCTGGTTTGTTAGTACTATGTCTGGATGTCAGATTTGACCTGCTTTGATGTATGTGGGGAATTCCGGGCCAAGGTGTATTGCGTTGCCGTGACTCAGTAATGTGTTTAAAATCTTGTCCACGGTGTTGTTATCCTGGTGCCCCAAGACGCGATGTCGTGCATTTAAATCACCCAAGAAATATGGTGGTATGTTTCTTCTCAGGAGTTTGAGCATGTCTGCTAGTGGGAATATGGGTCTTTTCGGAGGGAGGTAACAGGTGCCGATTATAATAGGTCCTGTTGGGCAGTTAATTTCGATCCCCAGAAAGTTTTCTTGAAATGAGTCGTGTATCTTGTGTTGTATGTTTCGTTTGTTGGCTATGGCAATTCCATCATGCTGTGTGTCTTGATTGTTTTTTTTGGTAGACTGTGTAGTTAAATAGTTTTATTTT